>VZRO01006663.1:575100-598511 GCA_013397915.1 Daphoenositta chrysoptera
AAACCACCGCCGCCCTCGCGCTTTCGCTATGGGGCCTGAAAGAGGGGGCTACAGTCACACCAAGGTGGCGAATCTTGGCCATAATATCCAGTGACTTCCAAGTTTGGAGGTTATTTTGAGATGCAATGAATGGAGTTCCTAACTTTGCTCTTGCCAGCAGTTTGAGTGTTGACTATAGCCTGGAGGATCAATTTACTAGTCCTAGTTCACTGCAGAAAGTGCCCGGGGATGGCGGTGAAGCCTGGAGCATGGGGTGCCATCAGGTACTGCAAGGTGCAGCGTTTTCCATGTTTGCAGGAGCAATGGGAGAACCCGCGCTGTGACCTGCTGTGCCTGCCTTTGGCTGGGAGTGACCGGAGGGGTGGTGGGGTGTTACACTCAGATCATCTGTGGGAGCTTGCAAGTAAAGACAAGTAGGTGCTTCCCACTAACATAAGGAAATCTTAATCCCACAGTGCCAGGGTGAGACCTGGAAGGTCACTTGGAAAGTCCAGTCACTCGTGCTCAAGAACAGGTGAATTAGAAGCAGCTGGGTAGAGGCAGGAGGAGGAGAGAGATCTCCTGTTGAGATCAGGAGAGCAGCAAGGGAGTTCAGCGGGCTGAAAATCCAGAGGGGTTTGTAACCTCAGAGGGGCTGGAAGAGCCTTCCAAATGAGAACACCAAGGAAACTCCTAACAAAAAGAGAAAGATGGAAACAAGCTTTTTAGCAGGGCCTGTTGCAATAGGACTGGGGGAATGGTTTTTAATTAAAAGAGGGTTGATTAGACATATAAGGAAGAAGTTTTTTACACTAAAGGTGGTAAAAGCCTGGAACAGGTTGACCAGCAAGGTGGGAGGTGCCCCATCCCTGGAAAGATTCAAGGTCAGGTTGGATTTGGGAGTCTGGACAACCTGGCCAAGTGGGAGGTGTCCCTGTCACTGCAGGGGGTTGGACTAGCTGACCTTCAAAGGTCCCTTCCAACCCAAACCATTCCATGATTCTGTAACGTCTGTTCTGCTAGGACAGAACCATGGTTTATAATTTATGGCAGTGTTTTTCTGACATGGTTGCCCAGCACAGTCACGTTTCCTCGGAACACTGCGTTTGGCCAGCACAATGTGTTGTTTGCTGCAGCTCACCATAATTGTCACTTTATCAGATCCAGACCCTGCAAGAATGTCATTTTGTGGGGATTTAGGTCCGTGTCTTTAGGAAAACAGTGGTATTGTGTAGAAAATTACATTTTACCAAACTGGTTTTATGAAAGGGGAGAAAATATTAAGAGGAAATGCTCTAGGGCAGATCTCTTAGAGCCGCAGGGCTATGATTTAGCAATTCCCTCAGTTACTTAGGTGATACTCACTTGTGTAGAAGGTGTGGTTTTTTCTGTTTGCAGTTAGCTGGAAGCTTTCTGCCTCAGCACAGACACAGCTTCCATTTTCATAAGTGGAATGAAGAACAGTAAATGAAAATAAAAGATATTTATGGAGTAACTTCTCTCACAACAGATTATCATGAAACTCACTCTTAAAGAATGCTTCAATCAAAGAGAAAATTAGAAAGCCCACCTGGCATTTGCTGTGGGCAGATAGAGGGACCAACATGTCATTCAGTCAAATGAGACCTCGAACATCACAGGTGAGAGTTTTTGTAGATTTCCATAAAGGTTTTTTAGATTTCACAAATAAAAATATATTAAAATAAGGTTCTAGAAGACCTAAGAGGGGAAAAGATGTGCTTTTAAAATAGTATATAAAGAAATAATTATTTTCTAGTTCATATTAAGTAACTCAACACTTACAGAAATATTTAATATGGCTTATTTGCATGGCTTCTAGCTATAGGGAAGTGTATCATCCTTGTCAGTACTATCTGATTTTTGCTAAAAATATCAAGACCTGAAAATTAGCAGTGCAACAACTACCACAGGTCCAAACACAGTCTAAATGAACCTTGCTCAGAGCCAACTTCTTCTTTTTGCAGACATTAGCAGGAGCATTTTTGTGTTTCCAAGGTAGCTAGTATTATTAACAACAGTCAGAAATATTTTGAAATTTTTTTCTTGATGACAAGATCAAGTTGTGGTGCTGTTTGAATCAAGCTTTCAGGGCTTTGCATTTTTTATGAGATGAACAAAGGTAGGATTTCAGCTGAGGGATTCTCGTAGTCATGACACTCTCCAGAGTATCAACTGTTTTTGGTGAGATCTCTCCATTGCTGTCACAGTGATACACAGCAGTAGCACATGCTCTCTATTATCTCATTTCCATCGTGGAGCGTGTTCTAATGTGACTTATTTTGATGCTGTCAGCTGGCATTCAGTCACAAATTGCTCTGCTGTCACTGTTCTCACTATCTAGTCATCACTGTGAGACAGGGCCTCACTGTTCTAGTCCCTGTGCTAATACCAAAGGAACCATTCCTGCCTACACAAACTGGAAGTCCACCTATACAAAACAAAGCGTATAGGAAGAGGGTTATAATACATTTACATCTGTTCTTTTTTTTAGCTGGTGGAGCTTCATGTTTTTTATGTCCCGGCAGAAGTGTGGAACTTCAAGCTCAATACAGTTCCCGTAGCTCTTACTAGCAAATTCGTCTCAGCTGGATTTATAAGGTGAGTGCAGTCTTAGGTTTCCTGTGTGTGGTAGGTCCTTCACACTGTCCTTCAGTCTTTTAGTCCAACTGTTGCTTTAAAGAGCACAATTACATCTGTCAGCAGAAACTTGATGTCTAATTAAATTTCTGGAGAGTAAGTGGTGACCATAACTAGCATTATGTTGATTTGTACTGTATCAGGCTTAGCTCTCTTGCAGCCCATGGTGTAGACCATTGAAAAGCACTTCCAGAGCAGTGCTAGTATTTCTGCAGAATCATTCATATTGTTAAATCATATCTTTCTGTCACCTTGAGCCTGATTGTCAAAAGCTGGAATTCTTTTGGGCAAGGGGCCAGCTTCAAGACAGTGGCATGATGAAGACAGGGTGGCCTGTCAGTTCCTGGGAATAGGGATATGATGATCTGAGCCCTCTCAGTCCAGAGAAAGAGCTGAAGCCTTGTTTCTCAAGGGGAAGCATTACAGCCCATGAACCAGCAGCATTTCCTCTTTCTTCTTGAGCAGTGAAAAGCTGTGCACAAAACCATGTAGTATGTGTGCTCTCAGGTAGCTGTTTAAAGGACTTAGTGAAAGAATACCCTGTTCCCATTCCTAGGCTCAAATCTGGCACAGAGAGTTGCATTTTTAATCTTTCACAACTTTAAAAGTTTTATTTATACTCCTAAACACTTTACTCTCAAAATCTGTGTGTATCCAGTGTAGTAAGAAGTTATAGAAAAATCAAATAATGTAAAGATGTGTGTTGAAACGGAGCTTTTACATGCACCTTGTTTACACCTGTGCAAAACCTGTCAATTCAGCTTAAACTGCAGGGAATAGAGGTTTTAATTAATTTAAATTGAGTCTTGTATTGTCCACTTAAGACAACATACAGTGTAGCTGAAAAGACTGACAGTGGTCAGGTATGAGCATGTAGAGCAGAATGTATTCATTCTCACAGCTGCTTTTTTTGAAAGGCTGCTCAAAACCAGAGAAAATAAGTGCATATACCCATTTTGTTTGCTGTTCTAGTCTGCAGCAGAGGTGCAGAATACATGTCTGAAGTGGTAACTTCATTTCATGTCATGGACATCTGTCACTGCCCTATAATTTCTAGTGAAAATTTATTTCACTGAGGTATCAAATTAAATTAGGATCCTCACTGATTTCAGTGGGTTTATATCTGCCTGGGTATTGTTGCTTGCTAATGACTCTTAGCAAATTAATTAATTATTCAGTGGGCACTATGTAATGCTGCATTACATTAGCATTAACAATAACTAGCCCTTGGCCAGTGAATCACTGTCTTTAAAAACAAAAAAAAAATTTTAAAAACTTCTCCTGTTTTAATCCAGGAGAGGGAATGGAAGCCTTGCTGGTACTCCTGTGGCTTGGACGTTGGTGATGGCTCTGTTGTTCAGCCAGCTTGACAATCCCAGCATGTCTGAGTCAGCTTTACAAAGGATTCCTAGGTCAAAGTACAGGCCACTTCCATTAGCTGTGAAATTAGAGGAAGATATTAAGGGTGTAATTGTCTATGTCCCTGAATTCTTGTTCCCATGAACTTGGTTTCTCAGCCTCTGTGAACTTTTTTTTTATTCCTCATTCCTCACCACAGAAGCTAAACTTTTATTACTTCTAGATGAGATGGCTGCAATGAACTCTAGTTTGCATTCCTTTTAAAGGGACACCCTGAAGGAAGTGACTCCATATGTGACTGTTTTCTGCCAGCCAGTGGCAGCAAGTGACAGACTAGTATTTTTGTATTTTCCTAGCAGCTGCACAGGCAAATAATTTTTAGATAATTTTCTGCCCAATATCTCAGGATCTGGATACCTAGACACTTTTCTCCCATTATACATTGTAGTTACTCAGATTTTTTCCCTGCTGTTCATAAATGCCTTAGTTTTAGGTTTGCTTGCTGGTTTGGGCAGGCCTTGTCAGTGAAGGGTGTGCAGTGTTAGAATTGCCTCTGAAAGAGCTTGCATTTATTTGGTTTCGAAGACCACTTAAGGGGCATATATTCTCTGAGACATCAGCTTGAAGAAATTCTAGTAAATGAAAGATATTTGAATTACAGATCATCTGTGTTCCCACATAAGTCGTGTAAGGATGTGTACTGATACATGTATCCAGCGTTCACATTTGTCTTTATACATTTAAAATAAAGGATGTTAAGGCCAATATCTGCAGCAGATATGGGCAAAACAATGGCTGGGGAAGAAATAAGCAGGAGCCAAATGTACTGGGACTATGTAATGCGGCCTAGATGTGTCCACTCTGCAGACTTTGGTCTCCTCTGCTGCATGCTTGTGCTCCAGGGCAGTTTTATGGTCTTGAGAAGGGTCCTCTAAGCCCAAGGTATTTGAAATAATTCAAGGGAAGCATTGTAGCCCACTGAAGTATTGTGTTCATTAGGTGAAAACGACAATGTTTTTACTGCATCCTTGAGGTGTGAACTGAAGGCCTATAGGGCTGCTTGCCCGTGCAAACAAACCTTGAGAGGTTAATGTTGAAGACCTGTTCAAATGGAAGACATATCAGGTTCTTGTCTATACAGTTTGCTGAGAATGGCATGTGCTGTCCCCCAAGCTATGTCTGTGCACTGCTGGAGGAGTGAGAGCTGCCTGGGCCAAAATCATCCTACCACTTAATCAGCGTGGGTGATTAACAGTCTCGGGCCTGAATTTGACTCTCTGGTTTATCTTATATGGCAGCATAGAACCATTAGCATTGCTTATGCTGTGCTCCAGAGCTTTGGCCTGCCTCTGGCACATTTGGATTTATTGTGCAGAGATGCTTTTTATTCTGTAGCGATTTTTCTACTGAGCTCATTACTTTAATATTTGCATACTTTCAAGTAGTGCATTAAATGATGCAATTTGTATTTATGTCAGCATTCTCATCCTCAAACCACAGTGGAGATGTTCACACTGCAGTGTTTGGTTTTTATTTAAAATACATTTGCATGCACCCAACTGTAAATTTGTGTTGGAGAAGACAAAAGCAAAGGAATGTGCCTGCTGCCTGAAGTGGACAGTGACGAAGGCCCCTCTGGCCCTGGGTGCTTGAAGGGAATGTTCAACAGTCCTGGAGCAGCCCCATAAATGACTTTATCACTTATATGGAAGTGCAGTTTCCAGTGTTGTTGTTATTCATCTGCAGATAAGCAATAGCATTCTGAAGAAGTAACTTTCAAATTTTGTCTGCTTCCATATTCTGCCTTTGTATGAGGCTGATACAGTGTGAGCATTGCTAGTGAGTGTTCTGACAGTGCTCTGCCTGCCCCGCCAAGACTCTCCAGCCTGTGTGTAACTGGGTTCAGTTCCAGGACATAGTTCCCAGTTTTGCTCATTCTGTCCGTGCATGCCAGCACGTATAGAGCATTATCTTCCCCCTCCTACTAACTAGCCATCATTATTTGATCTTACAGATGTATTAATGAATGACAACATTCTAGGGTGTCTCCTCACATCACATTAAGAGTGCTGCGGGAGAAGCTTGGAGAGTACCTGGGTGGAGTGACAGTTGCAGATAAATTCAAATTTTTAAAATGCATTGGGAAAAAACTAGTAGTGGTAAGTTAATTTTTTTTTTTCTTGAGTGCTCTTCTGTTTTATAATGTAAAGCAGAGATTTCATTCCTGTAGGTGAGATAATACCACATAAAGTAGAGATAACTTTAGGAATACTGTTAGCATTTCTTTTAAACATGCTGCAGCATAAGCTCTTGTCAGAGCACATCTACTTCCCCAAGTGCAAAGGCACAGCTGGACAGTTATATTAGAAATACTCTTTAAAGCAACACTTGTAACTAGTTGCCATCCAGTGAAAAGATGCTAGTGTTGCTGAATCCATGGATTAAATATGATAAATCTGGTTACATGAAAAAAACCCCAAACCCATAAGGTCAGTATTACCTGCACATGGTTGGGAATATGGCAGTTGATGAATTTGCAATGGAAGCTCAGTCAGAGTTCTCTGATGGCTCCTGCTGTGACCTGCCCAAAAGCATTTAAGACATTCTCTGAATGAAAACTTCTCTGGATTTTCCACTGTTTAGTCCAATAATACAGCCTGAGATGTAAGTAATAAAACCCCTACATGTGGGAATTGTAACTGTTCCTCACATTGATTCTATATATATATTTTTATCTTACAAAGTATAGCCAAAGGTTAAATGGACCTCAAAATTAGTCCAACTGAAAGTTTGCTAATGTAATACACAAAGATTTAAGTAATTTATATAAGTATAGAGTACTTTTTCCATGTCTCATTTCACCTGTTTCTCATGGATTTGGAAATTAACTACAAACAGGAAATTTGGTGCCATTCTGTATTTCATTTCTAGTTGAATTATCACTAAAATAGTGATAATTCTCTCACAGAAGACTAGAATAAATACTAAGTAATATGCAAAAACTGGGTGGAAAAACATGAAAAGAAACTTAAAAGACTGTGATACAATCTAAATTGGAAAGTATGCATGTTTTCAATGAATTGAGGTCTTTTTAACTGGATGGTGATAATAAGTAAGATGGTGTATTTTCTTCCCCACATAATTTGGAGATAAATGGAGAAATTTTCCAGCCTCCTTTATAATCTCAGCAAATGAATAAAATATTTTATGTTAATAGGGGATTAAAGATACTGGTAATATACATGAAGATTTAGAGACAAATTAAAGGTGTCGTTTTACTTTGAGGTATTTGCTGTTGCTTGATGTTTAACTTTATAACACAGTGTAAAGCAATAAACCAACTGGTTTATTTGTTGTTTAGGGTCATGGTAACCTCACTGAATTACGTCTCCATGATGAAATATTTGTTGAGTGTTCTCCCCCCTCAGTCTTCTGTTTCACAACTCTAACAATGTAAGCAGAACTAAGAGCTGTGCTCTATTTGCAAGCGTCTTTTAAATTAAAAGATAAACATAAACCAAAGTCATGTTCATTTGCTCTTTCTTTTTTGTATATAACCTGTGCATTTAATTCAATATAATTATTTAAATGTAAGCTCAGATTTCTTTTCCTTACGTAGGAACACATCTTTCAAATATACATTGACTATTTTAGACTTTGTTTTTAGGACAACTGTTGAAATGTGAAAGTGTATGTCACAAAAAGAATATGAAGGAAAATGATAAATACTAGAAGACACAGGATAATATTAGATTTTTTTCCATAAATATTAAATATTTTGCAGTACTGTATTAGGTGAATAGAGAAAATTATGTGAGACTCAGCATTTCTGTCCAGATTCAGCTTGAAGCAACTTTTGATAAAGAAAGTTGAAAACTTTCTTTTCTTGTAACTGTTGGATCAGGTCCTTTGAACCATAAGAGAAAGTGCAAAGGATAAAAAAATTATTCAGTATATGCATGTAATCTTGTGGGTCTGATTAAGATTTTGAAAAATAGACAGTTTCAGAACTATGTCAGAAAATACATTTGTAGTCGACGATTCTTTTTCTCCATAAGGCCACTACAGATTATAGTGCTGGTTATGAAAAAAAGCAGTATGCAAAAATGACAATAGAATACATATGTCATATGCAACATTACTGATAAAAAAAGTATTGTATTTGTTACACTTCCATACTTTGTCTTCCGAGGTGAAAGCAAAGCAGGAAACAGAGCTGGAACTGAAGTCATTTGCTCCTCCTTATGTAAGTATTGAATGGCTTGTAGGGTACCATTTTCAGAAACTTTACATTGCACATTTTCTCTTTTGTCCTATCTGATGAATACACTGTGTATTTTCAGGCACTTTATCCTGAATTATATTTATTACCTGAAGGGGAATATTTTGAAGATGTTTATCCATTAGCATCATCAACTCAACAAAAACATCACTTTATTGAAGAAGCTAATAGGCTTGGTCATGGATCAAGATTGTCCAGTCTTTCCCAACAGAAACCTGAAAAAAGCAAACCATTTTTAGAAAGTGTACAAAGCAGGCATCAGGTAGAAAATCCGGAAGGGCCCAGTCCAGTGGAATGGGGTGAGAAAGAACCTATTCCAGTTTCACACACAAACAATAAGCAAGAAAATAACAACAGGATTCAAGAAAACCAGTTTGGAGAAAAAGGTAAGCTTAACCAGTGTAGTGAAGGAGGATGATGAATGAGAAGAAAAATAAATATTGTGGTTAATATTCACAATAGAATAATATCTCTGTTTCATATTATCAATTATTGTGCAGATCAAAGTGGATCTGATGGATCTCTCTTCACACCAAGTCATTCAAGTCCTGCAGATCAGGAGGCTGGAAAGTGTGACCTGGTATTACAGAGCCCTGAGCAGAAGCATCCCAGCCAAGGTCAAGAAGACTGCAGTGCTCCTAAGTGGAATGACAAAGCCAAAGGAGCTGCTCTTACTCATGTAAACCACAGTGAGGAACAAGGCCAGGATAACCCAAATCACATTAAATATCAAAAGGGTACAAATGTTTATTGTTGTCTTTTTACTAAAGCAAGAATTCTAGAAAGTTAGCAAAGTAAAGCTAGGTTTTAAGAAATCTGTAATTAAAGCATAAGCTGAAATATCACCATCAGAACAATATTCTATATTTAAAAATAATGATAATGTCTTTCAAAGAGATGTGGTTTTACCTTGTGAGTCCTTCATGATCACAGTGTGCTGATATAAACACTTCTCCATAGTTGATACATATGTCTAATCACCAGAATTACTCAGACATAAATTCTTATAACCAAAATACCTTTTTTTTTCTTTATTCCCTTCTTCCATTATTCATGGAACATTTCCAAATCCTAGATATAACACCACTTGCTGTGTTGATTCACTGAATTTCCAATACAGATTGGAAAGTCCAGTCACTGAGAATCAAACCAGCCTGATTTTTGCAAGTTTAATCTATATATTTTTGTCATCATTATCCTGTCACAGAACTAACAAACATGGAAAATAATGAGCACCAAAAAGAAACCAAATTAAGAAGAAACAGAGCACAGGATGCTGAAATTCTTAAAATAATGGAAGACCAAACTACAGATTATGTCCACAAAAAACAAAGGTTAGCAAATAACAAATCTTCTAAAATAAGGGATAATATTAATTCACCAATACAGACTTACTTCAGAGACTTTAAATAAATGAAAGAAAAGGAGGAAAAAAACATCATTCAGTGAATTTTCACTTGCTTTATTGATTTTATCTTAGCTTGCAGCAAAACAGAACTAGGAAGGCTAGAGCTGATCTTGGTGAAAAACTGGATAATCAGGTATGTTTTTCAAGGTAACATTCCTAGTAATCTTGAGCAATAACTGTAGTCCTCCACCTAGAAACAGTCCAATTTTGTAAGACAGGTGACTCATTATAAACATGAAAGATTTGAGAATAATTGAGAAAAGTTAATTCATGTACTGCTACTTAGCAGATTTTCTAATAAATATCAACTATATTTCTAAACAATTGAAATCTGCAGTTACAAATTCTAGTTTAGAAATTGGCAGTTTTTGATTTCATAATCAATGAATCAGGTGGCTGTTTTTAGGCCCTTAGTTCCTGGTCTTGCATGGGAATGCCAGTAATTTGTGGGGTCATGGACATGGACAAGAACAATTAGCAATAATCTATGGTTTTGTCTATATGTTCTCTGTGATGTAAGTGTTCAGTGTTCTCGTTTTATTTGCAGAAGTCCAGCTGTTTGTAATTTAGAAATCAAGTGTACTGGTAACAGAATAAAAAAGCCAACCTGCAGAATTCAAATTCAGCCCTCCCATTCACTCAGGCCACTTTCAGGGCATATGTCTAATGTAACTATTCAGGATTATGGTTATGTACTTACAGTTGTGTCTTTTGACTCTATAGGCAGATGAAAACAAGCAAAATCATCATACTTTTACAGAAGAGTATATTTCACCTCCTAGTCCACCTTTTTTGGCACTTACTGTAAATCCAGCTCAAGTTCCTGTAATTCAGGCAGCAAGTGAGTACATGATTCAAAGAAATTGCAAGGAAGCAAACATTTAATCAAGACTGAAGAGTCAATGGAGATGTAAATACCTACTTTATGACAGGATTTGTGCATACATTCATTCACAGTATTGTTACCTATTTTAATTTATGGTTAGAAAATTCCAGGTATTTATGATTGCATGGTCTGTCCTTGAGCTTGGCAGGTTCCCAGCACTAGAAAACCCAGCTTGTGGAGTTGTGGATTGAAGGAGATAAAGAGGGAGATCAGATGAAATACTGCAGGGTCAAGTGAGAATGTAGCAAAGAAAACCACAAGTAGTGTTGCTGAGGAGAAGGATAGTGAGAAGTTAAGTGTTTGACCTATTGTTGGAGACTAGTGAAAGTCTGAGATATTGTCCTGCCAGCTGGAGTTGAGGGCAAGATTTCTCTACAGTTGATATTGCAATGTATTTTAAGCAGGAAATAGTCTTTTGGAGGCTTTTTTGGCTTCATTGGCAAGAGTTTGCAATGTATGAAGTGAATATATTTCCTGATTACATAGATTTAGTGATACATTTTCTAAACATACAGTAGGATGTTTGTCTGTGTGTGTGTGTGAATGCCTGAATGAATGCTGGATTTCTCCCTTTTTCTAAAGCACCAGCCATTTTGAAAAGTTAGATTAAAATGAAACCTGATTAAAATGAAATCGTTTCTACTGTTTGTTCTGACAGAGCTTTTGGCATAATTTGTCATGAGTGCATTACAAAAATCTTGACTGATCCTTCGTACTTAGAGTATTTAAATGCTTGCTAAATATAATTGTAATATCTTTAGAAAACAAGATGGTAGAACAATTGCAACAAATGAAGAAAGACAGAAGGCACATGGAAAAAACCAGAGAAGAACTGATAAAAAAAGCTAAAGGGCTACTGGAACAAAATAAGCTGAGGAGATACCATGGTACACTTTTAATTTATTTTGGAATTTGAAGTGATAGAGAAATTACAGTGAAACCAATGTGAAAATATTTGTCTTCTTGTCAGTGAGCTTAATTACAGAAAGAGCAGCTTGCTAACCAATACCACCAAGAAGACTAATTTTGTGTGATAGCATGCTAGAAAAATTCAAGCTTGCAGTGTTTCCTTCCACTTTTTTTTTGTGGCATATCTTATAAAGTTAAGATTAGTCTGGTTTTCATAAACTATTCAAGTTGTGTCTCATGTACATGCAGTGTTCTGAGAGCTACTGCAGGCTGCTTCTCTCCAAGGCCCAGGGCAGCTGACATCTTCTAATCCTGCCTTGAGCTGGTGCTTACAGAGGCTTGTACTGTGTTGACAGGGCTTCAGGTAAATTGCAGCATAATAATTGTTGTTCCTCCCATCTAATGATATTCAGCTTATGACATGGAAGTTAGAAGCCTGTTGTGACAAGCTTGACAAACCTTGCCTTTTAACAAGGTCAGATCTCATTAAAATCTCACACGAATTTTCTTCGTTAAATTATTTTCAGGTTTATACTTAAAGCTGTCTTCCCTAAGTCACATCCCAGTTATACAGAGATGAGATTTAATCATTTTGATGTTTTGAGATGTTTCTCTTTGTGCTTAAATAGAGCTGAGTCATTAGGAATCTTAGATATTACTTGTAGCTCATTGAAAGGAGACAATAAGCCAATTCTTTCAGCTATTCTTTAAGGACATGGCTGCAGTGCACTCCACAGCATGGGGAAGTTCTATTTAAAAAACCCCAAACTTGGGTACTTGAAGCAGTAACTCTGTAGTAGCATGGAGCTGCAATGGAAGCTGCAGATAAGCCCTAAATGGCTCCTGCATTGTCTTAAATTATGTTATCCAGTTAGGTAAAATAAAGGATATTTCACAAGGAGTCAAACAGCTTCTGCAGGTTCTTTAAGAAGCGTCTGTACCTCTGAATGTGTTTTTATCAGACCTGTAGAGTTTCATAAGCAAGGGCATGCAGCAAGCATGTTTCTTTACAAAGTACTAAGGAAAGAGCATTTTCTGCAGGAACAGCCATCCAGTCTGTATTTAATATCCTCCTAAGACTGCCATGCTGGCAGGCACTCTCAGGTACATAGCACAGAGTCCTCCAACAGCCAAGTTCTTTTGGGTAAGTTTCACTAGTCCTGGTTCCATAAAATATGCCTCGAGAGAAGGGATTCATTTGACAGTGCAGCTGTGCAGTGGCCATAAGACTGCCACAACACGTACAGGGACATTTATGTGCCAGCTCTTGTCAGCACATTGACACCATAGGAGGAGTCATAGTGAAGTGTAAAGGTAACTGTTTCCCGTAATTTGGGATGTCAGTATAAAATGAAGCTGTTCAAAATCTCTGGCCATGAAGAGCATAAATTTTGCCTAAATCTCCAGTGCTACATTTTCTGCTACAGTAGAGCTGTGGACTTGTGCTGGGCATACCAGTCTTCACAGGCCAGGAGCACTTAAATGCAGCAGAACCTGCAGACCAGCCAGGGAGAATAAAACTTTGGGTTTGGAACCTGTGTTTTACCTCAGTGGGCAGATTGAGCCTTTTGTTGCAGGAGCTCGTGTGAAAATTCAGTTGCATTTAGAGTGAATGTAATTTTAATGAGTATTTTTTTACAAGATGTTTATTTTAAAGAAACCTACTGCCATGTTTCAGTGTGTGCATTTGCCAGCTGAAGCTTGTGAGGTGAGCTGGTCACGACTGTCTTCAGCAGACCTTATGATAAGGTGAACAGGAGTGAACACACTATTGCTGTTTTCCTGTGCAGTTCGTGAGGAATGGAAAAAGAAGTACTTTGAAACTAAGAAAGCTACAGTTTCACTGGAGGACACTTTAAACAAACTGCAACAAGATTTAGAGCTTTACCACCAGAAATTGCTCTTGCAGTTGGAAGCCAGAGATAGCAGACAACGACCAAACAATACAACAAACTCCAAGGTACTTGCTTGTATTATTTATTATCTCTTTTTACACAGTCTGAGGGGTTTTTGTATAGAATATAAACTAAAGAAACAAATTTATCACCAACCCATGACTTCTAAACTAGCTTTAGCTCAGTGATTTGAGGGTCAGAATTCCTTCAGGCCATTTGTCTCAAAAAGACTGCAGAAGTACTTGAGTCTGAGCCTTTGTTTCTTTTTTTCAAAAAGGTTGGTACCTTTTTGTAACAAAATCCCCTTCGGTTCAGTATGGTTAATGAATTATTCAGTTCTACTTTGTTCCCATCATCCCAAATTTCATACACGGAGGTAATGAATGTTTGGAGCACAAGAAACGTATCTGTAGCTTGTGAAGTGGTTGCACTTCAACTATTGTGCAACTGTGCATTTCATAGGAAGTTCAGAGAGGGATTAAAAAAGAAAAGATAAAAGAAAAAGGGGAAACACCCTTTCCAACAATTGTCTGCTAATTTTCTAAATGCATTAATGGAAGCAAGTCTGTTGGCAAAACTGAATCTAGTCTAGGAAAAATAAATGTCTCTTTCTTGCATCTGAAAGGTGCATGTATGTACAATGTAGGAGTGTATATTATATACAAACATATTATTTGAGTTATCTTGAAATATCTACAAAATAAAAATAGCAATAGGGTTGACATTGCATTACTGGCTATGTGCTGACAAGTTATTGCTACTTTTGAGGGGCATACCAGGGGTGGGGTTTTTTAGGTCTCCCTGGCTGGGCACAAAGAAGCCTTACATGAAGGGATATGCACAAGGTGACATTCCTACAGCAGTTCTGTACTGGCCAGCACCCAGAGAAGGTAGCCAGGATTTAATGAGCTGTTAGGCTGAGCACAGGGGTGCTCCCCACCCCTCATGAGCGACGTGCTGGCCAGGCAGGCATCAGTCGGGTGGGAAAGCAGGGCAGCTGGAAAGAGGTTAGAGGATTGTTTCTGAGTGGTGAAGTAGCACCCAGTGAGGGAAGAGATGCACTAATGCTGCACTTCAAGTTTTGTTGTTGTTTCACACAGAATTACACAATCATCCGGATTGCTACAGTGCAGCACGAACTCGATCAGCTGAGGAGGAAGCTGGGTGATACAAAAATGAAACTCATAACAGAAATTAAGGTACTTTGCCTTTTAATTAGAACAGTCAAAATGTGACAATATATAAAAAAGTTAGAACTTCCCAATGATTGGATTATGTAAATATTTGCTAAACAGTTCTGTTTTACCCTGTTAGTTTTCAGGTGTTAGGTGTTGTAACTTCATCACTTGAGCCAAATTACTCCAGAACACCAGGTTATCAGATGATTTGGAATGTAAGGCATCCAAACAACTCAGATACTCAATGTACTATATAATCTAAGCTTCACAGTCTTCTTCATAAAATTCCCATTTCCTTCAAATGGTAACTGAAGAAATATACCTGCTGTGGTGAGGCATTGATCAGTAATAAATAGACCATGGCTAAAGAAAAAAAAAATAGTATAAAGGGAAAAAAACCCCCAGCCAACCAACCAAAAAAACCCCAAAAACAATGGCTGTCCAAGCAGATGGCAGACCTCTTCATCAGCTTTATTCCATACCAGTGCTGCCAATGACACTTTTTGGAAGGAAGATGGAGTATAGGCCTTCAGACTGGATAGCTTTCCAGCTCTGAAATAGGTGTGTTCTACATCACAGAGATTGCCCATACCCCTGTTTACTGGGTACTCCAGGGTGGATGTATTCATTATGACTTCTCCATTGTCTAGCAAGAAGTGGAAAGAACAATTAACGTTGCAGTTGTCTCAAAAACATCAAGGCAAAGTAAAGAACAAAGTAGTGCCAGAAGTAGACTATCTAGACACATAAAATTTTAAAGATGAAAGATGTATCCTGTATTCAGCCATCCTGTATAAAATTCAGTCTTAGTTATATAAATCTATATGCATGTCAGCTCCAAAAAAAGCTTCCTTAACTTGCCATTCCTTAAATTATGGGTTCTTTTGCAGATGAGAAAGCAGGCAGCATCTGACTTACGAGCACTGAGAGCAGAACTGACACAGAAGAAGATTCAATCAGCTTTAATTCTCCAGTCCAGAAAATCAGGAATTTAGGAAGATGACATGACTAACATCTGTAAAGTCTACAGTAGCTCTCTAGTGTATATAGAAGAGAATTTCAGAACATTTGTTTGTATGTTCTTGAAGGTATTTTGTAAAAAGACATCAGCTACATAAATGTTGTGGAATTTGTGTACTAGGCTACTGAGGTAATGCAGCTCATTTCTTTTTAAATCTCACTTACTGTAAGATTAGTCAGCTACTTAAACATACATTTTAAGATAGTAATGTGTCTAAAACTAAGCTGCTATTTTTAAAGTGCAAATTAGTTAATTGTGTAACATCCCAGTTGTATGCTAATGTTCCTTGATTAACTAAATAGCTACTTAGCAAATAAACCTAAAATCGATAACATTCTGTTCTTTTCAGGCGCACACACTACATTTTTGAGGAATTATTAAAATACAGTTTCTGTATAACTACAGCAACAGTAATCCTTTATTTAGCTATTTACTGGAGTATGTTTTTGGCACTGTAAGTATGCCTATCTATAAATTGCCAGTGTATCATTACTGTATTATTATGAAGCATAAACAAAATCTCAGATAATCTCACTTTATTTCATACCTAGACAGTTTTGTTGCCTCTCTTATTAGGAAAGGCACACGGACATTACCTGTCTTCTGTAGTTTGAAAGCTTTCTCTTGGACCAGTATAATGATGATCCTGGTCCAATTTACACTACTGCATATTTTGTCTTTCCTTAATTCCAAGGTCATGCATGTGCTGAGTTTAACAACTCAGGAATCACAAGCAATCACAACAAATCACAAAAGGAATCACAAACCTCTTCACAGGAATTTTTTTCCAGCTCTTCCATTGGCCTCTTTGCAAACCAGATGTTATTTAAGCAGAAGAATAACATGCTAGGAATTAATCTCAGCTAAAAAGCTGTCAAGGCTGTATTTATTACTGGAAGTAAAACACTCATGGGAAATAAGTTATATGATAAGAAAATTATGCAGCTCTCAAAAGAACCAACTTAGAAATGTCTTGAGTCAAACCACCCATTATCCAATTTATTTTCTTAAAGATAGGACTTAACAAAGATTTTAGTGCTAAAGGATTAAATAAATTATTAAAACTACACCCACTTTTGCTCATTTCAGGGTTGAAGCTCACATTTTCTATTTCAGAATTGTGTCTTATTTAAGATACAAGAGCAGGCTACAAGCTACTGGAAAATCAGAAACTAAATTTAAAATATATTATCAATTCATGATTCTTGACTGCTCCAGGAAAGCGAGTTTTATTATTAAGTCATCTCACCCTGTTAGGATTTTGCAGGTCACATATTCACTCCAGAAGAATCTTAATTCAGCAAATATCCATCTCACAGTATTTAAGCAAATACGTAGTAATACACATTCTGAAGTACATACATGTGTGTAGACATATATATGTATATTATACATAAAATTTAGCAGTTTCTCTTAAGCCTTGTAGACCAGTGTTCTAGTGAAAAGCCTTCTGATTTGTCAAGGGAATTTTTCTAGTTTCTGCAAGAACAGTAGGCTTCACCTTCTGCTTTCCATCACCTGTAGGATCAAGCAGACAACACAGATGAAGTCTTCAAGTCTTTTCCTCAGCAGCCAGTATGGAAGTGCTGCCATACTATGGTAACTCTTTAGCAAGCAAAAACACCCAACCAATCAAACAAAAAACCCAAAAACTCCCCAGCCAAATCAAACCAAAAAACCACCAAACCCACAACTGACTACATCTACCTAATTAATATTTTTTTTAATTAATGGAGTCACTTAAGCAGGGCCCAGTAGCACTTTAATCAGGTTGTGAAACAGTTCTGAGAAGCAGACAAGGAGTGTGGGCTGTAAGCTGTAGAACAAGTAAAGCACAGACAGGAAACATTGTTTACAAACCTTGTCAAGAACAGCATTTTATTTAAGAAAAAAAATCTGTAATCACCAGCCAATCTTTACATCACTATGGATATTTTAAAAAGTTATAAAATTTCTTTAGGCAAATGATTTTATGAAAATACGAACCAGAAAGAAAACAATCTCCTATTATCTTGGAGGCAACACCCCATAAAAACATAAAGCAGGCTACTGAATGAATCTCAGGGTGTGTGGAAAAATAGGTATGTAGTTCATTAAATAAGGTTCTGAATTCTAGTTTTCAGGAAGTAGTTTGAAATGGAAGGAAACATCATCCAAGCCCTCCTCACATTAATGCTTCCTCTTCGAGCTAAGGTCAGACGTTTTTGGCTTTTGAAACTATGAAATTATGTGATATATAAGCACAGTGAAACTGGAATTTATTGAATATTCCTTTCTAAGAACAAGTTTGATATAAATCTTAACAGCAACTACTTCAGGTTATATAATTTCTTCAGTCCATAAAAATCTTTTAATCTAGAAGAGTAACCAAGCTGCATGTAATCAACAATCTGTCTATCCAGTACTCATTTAATCTGATTCTAGAGTGAATTAGCTAAAGTATTGGTTGGGTTGGGAAGTCAGAAGGCTGAGACTGCACCATGTAACACAGGAATAAATATTTGCTGCACCTGGCAGCTTTAGCAAAGCATCATTATGAGACTGCTCCTGTAAATCCATCAATTGGTCTTGTTACAAGATACACACTGGGTTCAAGCATTAACTAACTTCCAGTAATTGTGAAAAATGAAAAAGACCAGCTTAAAAAAACCCAACTGATAAAGCAACATTGGAACTTTCTGAAGAATGAAAATACAGCTTCGTATATAAAATAACAAGAATAATTTGCCTAGTTTTTAAAGTTTTTGTAATCACAATATATTTATATAAATTCAAAATCTGTGAAAGTGTAAGGCAAAATAAAAAATTACCAATTTTCATCATTCTAAATCAAGGGTTCACATAGTTCTTATGGTGTCAGAGCTTGCCACATTGCTTGAGTTTGTTGTTCTGCTACAGTTTCACTGGAATAGTCAAGACTGTTTCCATTCCACATGCCAATGCCCCTTAAACCTCGACTCTTCACATATGCTGCTTTTAGAGAAATGCTGCGAGGGTCATCAAACCATACTTGGTGCAATTGACCAACAGAATCCTAGAAAAACGTTTAAACACTAGTGTCAGCAATTCCATTTTCTGTTGAACACATTTAAAAGTACAATTAAAAACTGAGATATACAAGCTAGGCAGATTTACACAATATTTTCCTGATTTACCAATTCTTTGTCACACAGGACAATTAACAATTCTAAGCCAAGTACTTGGATATATTTTAATTGCAGAATGTAAGTTGTAAAACAGTGACACAATTTAACTGAAGTTAGATGAAAAGACTTAGCTAATTTGTATTTTAATATCTTTTAAAATATGGATAAAATTTCAGATACAGTATCTAATCTAAAAGGTGATTGTGGGGTTTTTTAAGCAATAAACGGTTTCAGAGGAGGTTATAAAATTTTACCAAGGTTATGCTGCTTTTACCTGGTGATTGTTTACAACATCTTTTAATCATCTACATGTGAAACTTAAATAATGTCTAAAGAAACAAGACAAAATGGATCCACTGTGGTGTTCTTGTAAGCAGAGTCATTTATGGACTCTTCCACTGTGTGTATGTAGAAAAAAAACACAGAAGAGAACATGCATGCAATGCACTGAGCTAAAAAAATTTAAGAGCATCTCAGAATCTTTATTAGTTCATATTATTTATCAACTCATGAAAATAATTGTAACAGTGAAGGACAGAGCTATAGGATGTCTTTGTGCCAAAATGTTGGTTGTGACATGAGACAGTATCTCAAGAAGACTGCAAAGTAATAAAGATCTTTATTACTCCTGTGGCCTTCAGGCACTGCACCCCTCTCTTAGACTAAGAATTCAAGACACAGAATGCCAGCAATCCTTTACCAAAAAAAAAAAAAAAAGTAGAAAACATAAAAGGAAGACTCTAATCCCGATAACTTTATGGCCAAAGATCTCTGCCTAGTAAACGCTTACTCTGCACCACCGTGTCTTGGAAAAAGACTCTTACCTTGTACTCATAAAATGGAGCCTTCTGTAGCTCATCCCACAGCACCCCTGACAGAGAACTGTTCACCTGCTTCATGATGGTTGCATAGGGGACCTGGCTCCCTGCAGCATCACTGCAAGGAGCCCCACGGAAAGGCACTTTGGGAAGGGAGCAAACGTGATCCTGGGAAAAAAAGCAGAAGGCATGAGTTTCATGTTAGATATACTCAACTCCAGAACAGAAGTACAGCCAAGTACAATTCACAAAAGGCATTAGGGCCACAAAAATCCCAACTCTTCAAGCAGCTCTGGCAGATGGTATTTGTAGAGAATTCTGCAGTAACACAGGATTGAATGGATATCATTCAGCTTATACAGTTGTTTTATCTTTTCCACCTTTAATTGACCCTTACATTTTTCATAAGTATAATATTTGAGACTTCATAAACTGCTATGCTCTAACAGTCATAGGTTTGCTATGGTTTGTTGCACCTGTCTTTAAGCAGTGGTGTTGAGAAGGCACATACAAGTCTTGTGGGGCCTTTGGACATTCTCTCTTCTCATATAGATAAAATTTAGTTAAACACAGTGAAACATATGTCATATTAACATATTTAGCTCCTTAGTCGAACATGGTGCTTGTATATCATGGGCTTGAGGCTGCCTAAGGAGCTAAAATGCCTTGTCTGGTAACACACTGCTCATCAGTTATCAGCCAAGCAAAAGCCTCTGTTTTGTGTCCCAGCTTTATGCTCCTATCCATCAGAACACAGTATTTCCTAGTCCAAAAACAAGATTACCAGAATCTGGTTGTATCTTTCCAAGTAAAAAAGTAACAGTATGATTGCAAACGAATAATCTTCACCTTACCATGGATAGGTTTTGGCAGACATAGTCATAGCCATACCAGGGGACACCCATCACAAGCTTCTTAGGATCAATGCCCATAGCAATGTACTCTTCATATCCTAGTTTTGAGGGAAATAAAAATTAACTTGCATTATTTACTTTTTCTACGTTTTTTATTCTTACAACTAATCTAGAGCCAGAACCACTACAGAACTTGCATGATCCCCAGCCAGGGGCCAAGGTGGAAGCTGTCCTCTGCCTTCACCTGCACTCTCCAGTGAGTGAGAGGCTTGCTCTGCTGAGATCCCAGTAACTGCTCTCCTTGCTCCCACTTTAAACCATCTGCCCTGAGCAGAGGTTCACAAAGATGAGAGAAAAGTTTCAGGTTCTTTGCAATCCCAGGCAGACACGATTGCTCTGGCTGCTATTTGTCATTTTAAAAGTGTTCTTCACATTCCTGACATTACAAGTATCAACACACAACTGCTAAAGGTCTGCCTGTAGTGTCATAAGGATCAGGGATACCATTTTCACATCAGGACAACACATATTTGAGCACACTCAAAAGCCTCACTGCAACAATAACAAAATAAACCTGTCTAAGAAAAAGGAATCTTTTCTGTCTACTCATGTGAACAAATGGAAATGTTCTGACTCCTAGGGAGGTGTTTTGTCCTCACCAATTAAAGTCTGCAGGTAAGGAGCATTGGCTTTTGCAATACAGTCTGTCCAGATCTGGCTCTGTTCATCATATGACATCACAAATAAGAAGTCACAGGCATCTGCAATCCCAGTGTAGTTGTAGCACCTTTTATCTATGCATGCTGGAGACCAAGCCACATCAAACGTTACCTGAAGGAAAAATGCACAACTTAGTATCAAATATGGCCCTTAGGTGTCCTTGTTATCTCTTTTTTTAAAAAAAAAGCTGTAACTTTTAAAGACAGTATTTCCCAAATGGTGCAGTTTAACACACCTTGATAATACTGAACTATAGGAGAAGCTGCTCATCTGATAAAACAAACTGAAGGTAATAAAGTGAGTACCCCATTAGTGAATATATAGCACCAAAGAAATCAAAATATAATATGAAAGCTACCAAAAATATAAAGCATGATGCAAATCCTTAAAACTTTTGTGATGGGTTTACCAGAACACTGCCAAGCTTTTGCCCCGGAGGGCTGTATTTGCCCTACTTTCAACAATTCATTAACCCACACTAAGAAGTGCCAGCTCACACGTGGCAGTAACATTGTATCTACAAATCTAAGCAAAGCCCATCTCTCATTTAAATTTACACAGGTCAAAAAGAGTGATTCTTAAAATATCATCACAGCTAACATACATAATTAAGCATTCACTAGAATATTATATTTAGATCTGCATAAACCTTTTCATATTCATATGCTAAACAGCACTGCCAAAAGTCCTTACATTTCGTAAGGTTAATGTTTGTATAAAGTACATTATTATTACCTGTGATCCTGCTATTTCTCTGTGAAAAGCATCTGTAGTTTCTTTAACAAGCTCTGTCAATGCATAATACTCAGGGGAGGTTTCATTAACTTCTTGCTCTATATCTATGTTAATTCCATCCATATACTGTTTTTTTGCAAGGTCCAGTTGTTGGGATATCCATGCTGCTCTTTTAGCAGGATCCACAATTTCTTTAAGAGGTACATCACCTAGACAAGAGGTCTTCAAGAGTTAACATGCATTTGCACCACACTAATAGTAAGGAGGAAAGTTTTGTCTTTAATTAACCAACAAATATAAACACAACATAAAAAATGCCCATACCAATACTGGCAAAATACAAAGGAGTTAACTTTTTCCCCAAGCATAATTTGGAGAAACCATCCCAGAAGAGACTACCAAGCTTCTTTGAGAGAGTGGTGTTAAAATCAAGTTCCTTTGGTTCTTCTATAATTTTAATCTTCTTACTTCTGTTTAATATTCTTTTAGCCATTGTCAACTACCTTTCTTGAAATGAAAGTACTTTTGGCATTTCCACTGGGCGTGTTTAGAGAAAAATACTTTTATGTTTAACCTCTGTTGCTTTCCCCACGGTAGTCTTGGATTCTGTTTTTTCTTAACAGAGTCAAAAGGTAGTTGCAACATATAAGCTGTGATGGACTTTGTCTTTCTAATCAGCATTTGTACCTGCACAGAGTTCCCAAGTATTCGTGTTTTATAACTCAACCACTTCCTAATACAGAGGGACTGATTTAAGTGCAAAATACTACAAATTACTTAAAATCCCTTTCCTTACTTTGTGTTTTGGGTACTCCACATAAGATCCAGAATACAGACCCAAATAACTATCTTCTACAGGCTTTTTCTTTCCTCCATCTTCCTCCATAGCAGTGATGTTTCCTGTTAGAGAACTTTTATTAAGATGTCACTGGGATGGTATCGTTACTACTGTGGCACAACCCACTGTTGGTTTCAATACCCTGCATTACCAACACATGCAAAATGTCAAGGTATTATAGTCCTGGGTTCATTAAAGCCTTATTAATTAATCAATTCTCTTAATGATTTTAATACTCGGCATACAACTAAATGTAAAATGTCAAGGTAATATAGCCCTGTGTACTGCATCTTATTCACTATCATAAACACCCAGGTTTTTCCAATGTAACCAACCTTTCAGTACTATCCTCGAGCCTTTGGAGTGGGCATAGCACATGAGCTCAGGATCGTACTTTCCAAAAGCTGCCACAGTGGTAATTTTTGACCAGTCGTAGGACTTCCAGGTTTCCTTCCCCACATCAAACACAAAGACCTGGAAAAGGGGTAAAAAGCACCCCCGTTAGTCCCGAACACTTCTGAGCAGGACAGTTCTTCTGCAGGCGGCTCTCACACTGGCACATCCCTGGGGAGCGGCTGGCAGGGATGGCTGCCTGGGAGCCGAGTGCGGACAGCCCCGAGCAGCGCGCCCGGCCCGGGCACTGCCCGCACCCCGGGACACTGCCCGCACCCCGGGGACACTGCCCGCACCCCGGGACACTGCCCGCACCCCCGGGGACACTGCCC
>VZRO01006663.1:599713-676348 GCA_013397915.1 Daphoenositta chrysoptera
AAAGGTCACCCCGGGGACGGGTGCCAGGGCTGTTTCCAAGATCTCCAGGGGAAGAACCGGAGCCGAGCGGTCTCCCGGAGGGAACGGGGCCACCCCCGCTGCCCGAAGCAGCCGCGGCCGCGGCGGCCGGGCTGAGCCGACCCGGCGCGGGGCTCAGGCCGGGCACGCCGGCTGCTGCTGGCAGGAACACGCCTCGTGAGCCGAGACGGAGCTCACGACGTCCTCGGATTTCTGGTCCAGCCTAGGCTGCCCGTCCAGGCTGAGAGCGGAGTCTAAAGGAGAAAGGAGGAAGAAGGGCGGGGTTGGTTCTACATCGGGGCACTCCTCTGTTAGTACGGTGCACTTCACGGTTTTCCACAGAATCCAGTCAGACATACTGGTCCTGTTGTGCACAGCGTCACCAGACTCACCGGCTGGAACGCAGTGGAAGCCCACGGAGACGGGAACAGTCCGAGTTGCTGAACAGCCTTTTACACAGCGAAGGACTGGCTCCACAGAGAAGCATTTTGTTGCTGTCTTCTCAAATGAAACTGGCTTCTCACTTTTGACAAATTGGCGCTGCAGCTTACAAGCTACAAAACATGACCCCTCTTAAAAGCATGCTCGGAGTATAGATAAATAGCTTTCTGGACTTAATTTTTAGAATTAGCAAACACTAAGAGCAATGGATAAACCAAATGACAAGCTAGATGAAGCTAATCTGGTTGAAGTGAATCAATTTTCTGTCAAAGGCTCAGGCTGTGAGAAAATGAGGCACGTGGAGCACAGTTGCAGGGATGGAAGCTTGTCAGATGGGACACTGATGTCCAAACCAAAAAAGATACACGTGAAAACCTTGATTAACTGATACCCAAAGTTACCCAAACTAAGACAGCACTTCATTTCAGGGCAGTAGTGGCTCCTAGACTTCTGTGCTGTGAGTTGCATCACACCTGCCTTGCCATGGCTGAGTAGCTTAGTCCTTAAGCCTATGATCCAGGCTTTCCTGGAGCAGCCACCCCAGGGAAGCTTGATATAAGAACACATTACAAAAAGGCCAATGCATGCCCAGAGGGTTGTGTTCCACACAAAATGTGTGGTGCACCTTAATGTAACCAACACATTCATGTTGTTTTTATGTAGGACGTGGATGGCAAAAACCATCAATCATTCCCAGGCTGAAGTTTTCAGGTTGTGTTAATCTTCAGCCTAAGCAAATTAAAACAAGTTTTTCCCACCTCAAATGCCCTCTAGTTTCATAGTCAGGGCTACATATTATTTTTTTATTATCTAATAAAAAATATCTATCTGGAGACAACAGAATGAAAATACGGAATGAAACTATTAAAGATGACATAAAATTACTTTTGTCAACAGTCAAACTACCTCCTTTTCATACTAAGTTATCATCTTAGGGAGTTTTAAGTTGAACACACAAACTCCAGGTAACTACACAATGCATAAGGTCTTGATAAAAAACCACAACTAAAACAGTGAACTACCAAACTCAGGAAAACCAGGGGTTTTTTTCTTCTTTTAGTCTGTGGCCACTAATAACAAAAATAGCCAGAAATGAGATGACTGTGCTACAATCACTTGTTCATGTGACTTATTAATTAGTTGAAGGCAATGATATTAATATATGTTAGAATTTTGGTACCTCCAGAACAGGGGTCTTCTGAGATTATCCAAGAGTGACCAAAACTCACAGCATCTTTAGCTAAATATCCACTGGGCGTTTGATATTCTCTTTCCACCTCAGCATCATATTTTCCACAAATGCCACATGTTTTTCCAGCCATCCAGAAAGCAACTTGAATCTTTGTGGAAATACAGAAAAGTTGCCTGTAAATGCTTTTCTTCTAAAAATAAACCCACTGAAAGTAACTTAAAAATTACCTCAAGTCTATGCCCATCATAATATAGTTTATCTATCCCATAATCTGGGGCTTTTAGTGTCAGTCCTTTCTTTTCACTGCTGATCAGCATGCTTGCAGCTGCAACAAAAAAGCAAAGTATGATATTTTCTAAAATGAAGTGACTGTTTTAGGGTCCACCCTGAACCATTTGTTAAGTTCCTGGGGACATAATGCACACTCTAAAGAATCTTGAAAGAGATGGGGAGAAGGAAAAAGGCTACTGCTCCCTGCCCTGGGAAAAGCTGAAGCCACTCACAGGGGCGGCTGTGACAGGGGACATCTAGATGCTCGTTCTGTGGGTCTCTGGGATCAGCAAAACATACCACAGCCCTGCATTTTTATTGTCTATGCAAAGATGGACAGGATCAGCAACTCTTTCTTTACTCATCTCTCTTGCCATCCACCATAAAAGCTTGCATGGAGGTGTGTTAAAATCACCTAATTGTTTCTCAAATTAGGATGATCTTCTTGTGAGGTGTTTGCAGGATTATGCCCTTTCCTTCTTCAAAACATCAAGAAAGATTAAAATGAAATATAAAGATGAGTCTCTTACCAGAATTAGAGGTGTATGGAAGATCTCTTGGGGCTTGGACACCATTAATCTTCAACTGGATGAGTCCATTGGAAACATACATGTCAACCTCACTTCAAATAAAGGAAATTAGTGTGAACAAATGCTTCTCCTTTGCCCTCCTCAGCTCATAATTTCCTGTTCTGGGAGAACCATCACTGCAGGATGCTCATATCATTCTGGCTGAGTCCCCTTCTACCCTTCAGGAGAAGATGGAGGGGGCCCAGGACAGTGTGCCAGGAGTGCTCCCCTGCACCTTGCCCTGGCTGTACTCCTCTCTGAGAGGCTGCTTATGGCCATGGCTACAGGAGCCTTGCTGCAGAACAACCTCATTGCTATTACCTTCACAGAAATTGCAGATGCTTTACATTTCAAAGGAAGATTGTGTTCCCCTGGGCAGTTGTCTTACAGCCTGAGCACTCTGTGTATTGTAGTATTTTCTTCAGAGTGGTGTTTGCTCTAATGAAGAAATACGAAGCTCGAGCACATCAAAAGGACATTTCATACAATTGTATGAAAAAATCAGGAATGATTCCGAGATGAGGAGTGTCTTTATCACAAAAGATACAGTCTACAAAACAAGGATCCTTGTGTTCTTCCACAAAACAGGTGCAGGGAATACTGGATTCCCTCTGTTTCTCTAACATTACGGCACAGTTAGGCACACATTTTTCAGAAATAAATAATTACTTGTAATGAAACCTTACAGATCAAAGTCCATTTATGTGCTTTGAAGAACACTCACAACAATGATTTTAGTATGCATAATCCCATATAATTTAGGGGTGATTGCTCCAGGCTGAAACAAAGTGTGTCTTAAATTGATTTCAAATAGATTAGAACATTATGTGCCAACTAAGAGATGTCCTAAGAGAGTGCCTCTAATCTGGGATAAGTAATGCCCTTTTTAGCTATGTCCACTTCTCAAAAACCCTGCTGTAATGAGTGTGGGTTCTAATTTGTTCTAATTATTAGTTTAGTGTAGAAGGCCAGACTAATGATTACAATAGTTCCTTTTGGATTTATAGTTTATGTCTGCCTAATCACTAAATCCTGAAATGAGATGGTTAAATTCTAACAAATGAATGAAGAATTTGGGGCAGTAAAGACTTTAGGTTACTGTGAACCTCAGATACATTTCAGAAGCACTTTTAAAAGACAAAGTCCCCAAACCCCAGTGACCTTCCTAGATCTCTTTCCACTGACATCAGTACTTCCTGCATGAGTCTAATGCTGGTGCCATCTGCCCTACCAATTTGGTCTTCATTTATAGCATATCCAGCTTGGCATCTATTTTTTTTTAATAAGTTTTCGATTACTTACTGGCTGGCAAGTCTGACATTTATTGCTGTAAGGTCAGAAGACTCTTCAAGTCTTTTCACCATCACCAGGAATTTAAGCTCTGGACTACAGTCCTGCACCAAGACATGGTAGCAATTTGCAGGCATTGAATAGCTAAATTGAACCCCATTGAAGGTTGTGATCTTGTTTCGGAAAACTGTACAATGACCTAAAAAAAAAAACCAGTAAAAAGTAAGCATTTTATAATTTATATGAGACAGCTATTTTATTTTAGTTTTGTAATTAAAAGGAAATAAATCGTTTTCTGGTTCTACATGTTCCCATGTAGAAGTGAATTCATTCTGTCAGATGAAATATTAGATTTGTAGTAATACAAAAGTAAAACTTTGCCGGTCCCCAGGCAGCAGCACAACTCCCCATGATTCAGTCACTGTGTGAGATGAATTCTGCTCACAGCTGGTGCTGGTGCAGCTCTCGGTTTGTCGCATTTTGGATTTTCTAACTTTGTTGTAGTCAAAAGAATTTCACAAAAGTTGATAGCAATTTACATATCATTAACACTAGAGAAAGCTCATTAAAATGCTGATATCTTTATTGGGTCATTACCAGGATTAGAAATAGTTAGAAGATGGGAAGGAAAAAATACCACACTACACTTTTCTCTTTTTTACTGTAATGGTATTTTGTTGGAAATCCTACCAGCTCTGATTAGAAATTATTTTACAACAATTGTAATTAATGCAGATTAGTTTTGGTGTTTACCAAAGAAATACCAAAGAATCATAGAATGGCTTGGGTTGGAAGGAACCTTAAAGATCATCTAATTCCAACCCCCCTGCTCTGGACAGGGACACCTTATAAATATGCATGGTATGATATTATCACACTGATTCCAAGAGAAATGCAACTCCTTATTGCAGGATTACATAAAGCTTTTAATTTTAAAATTTACCCTAAGTAAGTATAATGTGATTAGCTCTTAATACAGCATTAATCAAACAATAATCCCTTCAAAATCAAAGTGCAGGGTTTGAAATTAATGGATATATTTTTGAAGCTGTTTCAGCTTCTATATAACAGTGCTAATCAAGCAGAGCACCCCAAATCAGAGGTCACTTAGATGTCCCTCTCAAAAATTTTGTAATGTGTTTTCTTCACAAATAATTTCTGCAGGGAAGCTGAAATGGATGCATTCAGGAATGGATGTATTTGGAAGCACTATTTGGCATGGAACGGAAGGTTTAATCTGCCTGTTATGTCTCCTTTTCTTTACAGCTTTGCAGCCTCACAGATTTTCATCCAGATGATTTGTTTCCATCTGACATCCAACTGATTTTTAAGTTAATAAATATGTTAAAAAAAAATTACATCAGAAGTATAAATCACATTTACAAGATTTGCAAAGTCAGTCAATCCCTGTGCAGATAGTTACTTGCTGACCTTTAAGACTTTCAATGATTGAAAGTGTTGCTTGGGAAAAGACCTTCCAGTCAGAGGATGGCAATGTTGAAATCGGTGTACTTGGGTGTGAAGGGACTGGCAGGGGAAGTCTGATGGCTGTGTCGTAAATTGTGAGCTGAAAATCAGGCAGAAAACAAACATGAATGGAAATGCAAAGTACAGTGTAGAGATAAGGTAGCATTTTCCTCTAATGTTCCAAGAGAACTGTGCTGACTGAAATCTAAATTAGCATCTGGATTTAGGTCAGAGTGAAAAAGAAATCAAATCATCTGTGTACAGCATGAAATAGTTCTACAGTGTGACAGATCTGCAGCCTGTGGAACAGCAGTGCTATGAATGAATTTGGATAGTCACCAGTTTGCAGCTTTTTGGGCAGCTGTACATCACATTTGCTCTCAGGCTGAACAGTTTGCTTACCTGAGATGCACAGCCTCTTCCTGCCCATACATCAATTGCTGCTGCTTGGCTGTCTCAACAGCCTGGTGTCACTGTCTTTTTTAGAACACAGGAAAAGCTATCATCTTTCTGAAGATTTTGGGAGGAGTGTTCTTTTTAATAAGTTATTGTTAACGTGCTATCAATCATGATGGTTGTTTTCTAACCCGTTTCTTATTTCATATGCTTGCATGCTACATAAGAAAGACAAGTATGTTGTAAGATATTTTCATAGTAAAACCATTGCATGAATATAATGTCTTGTGAAGGCAGCTTCTTTATAGATTTTTGGGGTTTTTAAAAAATCAAAGCATTAAAAAAGCTATTAATCATCCATTTCCTCAGTATTGATTGACTACTTCAGGATAAAAGATAATGGAAATAGTTACCTCTGGCAGCTTAAAGACAACATCACAGGTTCTTGGAGATGTCAAAGACATAACCAAGGTTGCCTGGTGAGAGGGACCGAGCTGTTGCCTTTGGGAAAACCCAAGCACATAGGCAGCTCCTGGAAGAAATGAGTAAAACCTGAAAAAAAGGAAGTAAGGGATTAAAACTATCTGTTTTTGAAAAAATTGGTTATTATTTGTTCACACTAAAATACCCTCATAAAGCAATATGCATTCTGTGTTAGATGTTTTGCATTAGGGTTTGGTGATACATGTTGTTTATGGAAGGAGGGGCAGGCAAATTTGTTTTTTAATTGGTGTAAAAGATCTTGAGAGTCTGGATGGGAGAGTAATATGAGAAGAACAGTGTGATAAACTTGTTTTAAACACATTCAGACTTAAAAATAAGCATCAATTACATAAGCCCCCAAATACTAACATGTTAAAAATATTAAATTAATATTTCACATTGACATGTCAGTCTGGCAATAATAACTTTAGGCAAGGATCCTTTTCCCACTAAGACTGTCAACAAGCTGATGGAGGGGTCTCTACAAATGAGTTTCCAAACAAGCTTGGGATGCAAATAGAGAAATACAGAAAATACTCCTTTATAAAAAGACATAGCCTCAGAGCAGAAAAAAATATAAGTTCTGTGGCATTGCTCCAGGACAGCCAATTGGATGGCTTCATCTCCTTTAATAAAAGCAGATAACAGCTTCAGGTAATTCAGTCTAATGTAGAAAGTTACCCTCTTCAGAAGACTTTAACCAAATCACCTGTATGCCTTTAATGTGAAAACTTTTGTTGTGTGCAACAAAACTTTTTGTTGTGTTGACTTTCTGTACATGTCTGTATTTTGGTTGCACTATGACCAAAAAATATGCTCCAGTGTGGATCTGATTGTTATTGCAGGCAAATGCACGGAGGGATACGATGAATGAATGCAACAGATATTTCATGGATGTGGAGACACATGTGAACTGAATCCAGCATCTACAGTTTTCTCACAATAAATGTCATGAAACATTTTTTATTTCATGTACACAAGCCTTGTAGGAAGTATTTGTATCACCTGCTTCAGAAGCCAGAGGCAAGGTGCCTGCATTAGGAAATCAATTAAGAGTCTGACTTCTTCTCAGAACCAAGGTCAGGCTTCTGCTCTGAGCCTCCATAAATCAGGAAGCATCAGGAGACCAATCTCCTAATTCAGGCACTTTCAATTACAAGTCTACAATAGATTAGGTGAATCCCTTCATCCCAGGTGGTTTTCTAGCAAAGTAAAATGCAGTATGCTTTGAGGGAATGAATACAGAGAAAGCAAACACATGTAACCTGATTTTATAATATCCTACTGATCAAGGGGAATTTTTCCACCTTGGAAATTGCAGAACTGAACCTGTAATTATTTGGAGCACTGACATATATTTTTCAAAAACTAAAATGAAATCTCACCATCTTGCAGTTGTGCGGATTATTGAAGGCACTTTTAGCCACTCCAGCTTCATCTGCATAGCTGGATAAGCAGCAAATTGCCCTGTTGCAATCTGAGAAGCAATGTGGTAGTCCTGGCAATCTTTACCCCATTTAAGAGAACCCTAGTAGAGGGAAATACATAAATTTTTTCATAAAACATAGTAATATCATTATGTTTCATTTATATTTGAGCTGATTGATATTTTAAACTTACTGATACTTTTCGGTAATTTATTACTGAAGCGTCAGCACAGAGTTTCCATCTACTTGGTCCTGTGATGCTTGAACCAAATATCTGTATTCTCCACCTCTTGGGTTGTGTATCAGTGTACAGGACAAGCTGCAGTCCTGTTGGCTGCTCGTTTCTGTGGATGGCACGAAGAACTGCAGCCAGTATCGGTGGCTTGCTGTCTCCCAAGAATTTAGGCTTAGGTGAGTGGAGAGAAAATAGAGGCCAAAGACATACACAAAGCATTAGAATTACAATAGTAAAACCACTGGCATGACCTATGCAAGTAAAACGGTGTTGGGAATTTTTTTGCAAAGCAGTTTCAATGCAACAAAAAGAAGTATGGTGCTGGATAAAAACTGATACTACCCAGCTCAGCACTGCTCTCTTACCAAACTGCAGTTAAACTAATAGCTTTTTGGTAAAACTAGCTCGATCACCAGTTTAAAACCATGATAATTTGTATTTCAGGGGGATCTGTTCAGTGCAGTCCGAAGCACCTGCCCCAACTGAGTGTCCTGGCTGAGCTGTGGGCAGGGTCCCTGCCTGGCCAGGGACAGCTGCAGGGGGAATTTGCTGGGGGGCAGGAGGTCCTCCCTGTGCTGCCGGGTCCGAGTGACAGAGACACACAATAGGATTGGGTGAGACAGAGCTGGATGGGGCTTAGTGGGAAATGAGGAAAGAACAAGGCTGTGGTTGAGAAGGAGTTCAGGGAAGTAGTAATGTGGTGAAAAGATGGACAAGAGAGGTGAATTTAAGCTGCTCAGAAATGGTGGGGGAGAAGGTCGATCTGGTTTCCTTTTTTCCACGAGCTTCTTGCACTAACAACTGGGAGCTGCTGCTGCAGAAGGGATGCCTCAGCAAAGTAAGGCTTATTATTTTGTAGGCAGGTAGGTCATTGCCTGAAATGTGTGAAATTTTTCTGTGTTGAAATCTGCTCCAGATTCCCTCAGTTCTTATAGAAGGACCAGGTACCATTAACTATGTACCTTACAGACATTCCTGAATAAACACCTGGATTGCTCTCAGAGTTGGAGTTGTGCTGCAAACTCAAGGTTTTTTCAAAGGCCTCTTACAGTCCTGCTGACATGAACAGGACTCTACAGTGAGAACCTAATTAACAAATGAGCAGCAGAGTCAACTCCTAAACTTTTACAGGAAGATACACAATAAAAATATACCTGAAACCTGTTTTTGATCAAGCAGGTCAGCACTTCTAAAGTGTTCTTATTTTTATAGTGAATTATTTACTGAGTAAGACAAATTTCGACATATACAATCCAGTTTCATTAAAAAATAGAGCCTGTATTGAGAGAGTAATAAATAGTATTCAATGACCAACATCCAATGTGCTCACCTTTATAAAACAAGAAACAGTTTGGTTTCTTTTTATATACCTAATATGCTAAATCACTGTATTTTTCCTATGCTGTTATAAATATACAGCAATTGGAAATGCAAAGTAAATATTTGGATTTCTTGCAGATTAAGACACTCACCTGAGATATGGCTCTAGAGATGCCTTCATCACTAGCTGAAGAAGAGGAAGAGCTGATGCTGATGTTCAGGATTTCCCCTCCTGGGTCCTGCAACAACAAAGAATCATCTTGAAGCAGGTGCCTACCACTGGAAGTTGTTGCAGAAAAAATTTATCATATTTTTACTCTCAGGGAATTAGGATCTAATTGCAGCAAAGACAGCAAGAGTAGTGGTACACCCTGCTCCCACTGTATGCAGTAAATGTACCTGTTCATCCTCTGGCTTAAACAAAAACTGGTAAACAGGTGGGTTTGCCTGTGAAAATAGATAGTATGTAAGAAGACCCAAGAGAAAATAAAGAACCAACTGTTGATAAATGCATTAAAAATTTCAGTACTGAGTATGGAAAACAAAGCAAAACAAAATTAAGTTTTTAAAACATTTTACAGTGAAATATTCTGAAATGTCAAAATTCTGATCTGAAATGCTTCAGAGAAACAGAGTTCCTCTTTCTTTAGTCCATGCTCTATGGGCACAATTTCCTGAGGTACAAAACCAATTACTATAAGAAATATAAAAAGGTCCAGCCAGAGTGAATTACCTGTTGGTTGGAATATTCACTGTCCCCACTGCAGTGCCTGTCCCCAGAGTGCTCTTCTTGGCTGCTGCTGCTGCATGCAGAGCTGCCACTGCTGCTCCTGCTGCTGCTCTTGCTGCCACGCTTCTTCCCAGATTGCCTTATTTCATCTTTCCTGTGATGGTTTCCAGGCTCTTCACCATCAGCAGAGGAAGCAGCAGCAGCAGAGGACGAGCTGGAGAGGTGGGATGCACTGGGCTCTGCCCAGAGGCCTGTACCTGCAGTCCTGTACTCTCGGTTAATCCGTTTGGTGCGGCGCCGAGTTTTATTTGCAGCCTCCAAAAACAGGTGAAAGCATCATGAATTTACAGCTTGTTCTGTAACATTTTCCTGGCTGTCAGACAAGATGCTCACAACAGGCTTCCAAGGAAACAGACCTTCCTGTCCCCACACACTGCAGAAGCTGTACCAGAACTACTCAGGCCCATTCCTCCCAGCCCAATCCCTTGCTTTCCCATGCCAGTTTTCCAAAATGGAAACCCTTGGCTTCATTTATAGGAAATACTTCCCTCTCTGATGCTCAAAGTCTCTTACCATGAACACATTTTCAATGCCTAGAATCTTCTTCAGTTTAGCTTGAATGTCCACGTATGGAGATGCCTCTCCCTCTTCCTTTGACCCTGAGCTTGATACCTCAATTATTTTTGAAGCTGCTTTGGATCCTGCTTGAACTTCCAGCTGTATTTTTTCAATATCAGCATCTGTATGAACTAAAGGCAAAAGAATTCCAGGGTTGTGCTGCTTGAGCATTATTCACAGTGATTGACAGAAAAACTGGTTATTATGACTGTACCTGGCTTTAAAATTATTTTGGCTTCAAATTCTCCAAATAATTTGTGCAGATAGGTATTTCTTAAGAAAGCAGAGTTTTGTGATTTAATGCTGAGACAAGTAGAACATCCCAGACTTTCAAATTTTCTACAGAACCTGCGAGAGTAAAATCTTCTTCCTGCACTGTTGTGATGTGCCTCTTCTGAACCTTGCTGGTATCCTTTGGATATCACATTAGGAATACTGCTTTGCTGCATTAAACAAAAATATGGCAGATAAGGTCATTTTCCACTAAAAAAAAAATTGTCCCAGCTCTTAAAATAATTCCTCCCATTAATGCAGAGAATGATGACAGTCCTGCTTAAAGAAGGAAGCAATGGTTAAAATTCGAGATCCAGGCACTGGAAGCACTGGGGATTCCTGCAAAGTGCTCTGTGGAAGAGGACAGCTCTCCTGCCCACCCTTTCTCAGGAGGGGCTTCACAAGCACACTTCCCAATGAGAACCTGCAGGGCTCTTTGGAGGGGCTGTCCCTTTGCATCCATTTCAGGCTTCTAGCCCTCCCACACCAGCCTCAGAAGCTGAAGAGCACATGAAAAAATGTGCTTCTGTAATCCACTGCAGGGATTATCTCAGGATTTGGGAAGAAAAATCTATATCCTGCCCAAGAAGCATATTTTTCACATTATTCTGGTCCAGAAAAAGAAGAGATATTGTACAAAGCACGTGAATTTCAGACACCCTCCCATGACCGTAAAGAAATAGGAGGACATGCTGTCAAAGCAACCCTGCCTGAGTGCAATGAAGAAAGGGAGTGGACTGTGAATGATCATGTCATGAATCCATTGGGTCTTAGGCTTGGTTTGGGAAATATCAGGCTCCTGTTGAATCTCACCATTCCTGTGTTTGAGATCTGGCTAGACAGCTCCTGTGTGAGGGGTGCCCAGCCCTTCTGAGCTGTCTGTTCCCTGCCTGTCTGCAGTACAGGTGGTGAGAGGCTTCCTTACCTTCCAGCTGCCAGGCCTTGAAGAGCCTTCTGTTGGCTGCAGTTGGTCAGAGATACTTGCTATTTCTCCTTTGGGGAGAATCTGGGATTTCTTTTCAGAATCTACTTCCTCCATGTTCCTTGAAATAGCATAAACATCACTCCTGTGGAGGTGATAAATGGCACACAAGTAACACCTTCTGATTTCACTCTACCCATCTTTGCAGGTGCAAAAAAGACAGCACTAAGCTTTATGTGCTGCCAAAGTATGGCAGACCTTAACAAGTAGTTGTATACTTGTGATTTTATAACAGGGAACTCACAATCAGTAACACAGAGCAAGCAAAATGCAAAAAGCTCTTCTGTACCTCACAGCTGCGAGCTCAGCCTCCTGATGGCAGGGAAGGGTTTCAATCTTCAAATTCTTCTCTTTCATATTTATCCTGGCATCAAATTTCATTGTAGTGTTGGCACTGAACTCTGCATGAAATTCAAGACCACTCTGAAAGTACTGTGTATTAATCCCCATCATTCCAATCATATGAAAATATGCTCTGAAAGAGTGGAAATAAAACCAGGCATAATTACATATTAATATGCATAAATTTAACTTTGAAATACAGAATTACATTTTCATGCTGTTCTGTTTATTGTAAGACCCATTACTGGTGGATGAAGAGATTTATCAGAACAGAATAAGCAAAAAGCTGAAAAGGTGAAGTGATTTGTCTGAAAAACAAAGCTAACATGGACCTTCTGACTGCATTGTCACTGATACATTGCTTGAAGATGAGCTAACTCCAGAATCTCTTAGCTTCAGATTCTGCTTTTTTTTTTAATATTATCACTACTATTATTATTATCATCATTGTTACTATTATCATTATTAGTACTATTGCTTTTAGAGATCTAGAAGCATTTCGCTTTCCCCCCCTGAAATCCTTCTGGCTTCTGCCAGGTGATGATGTGATTCTATGCTGGAATTATAGAAAACTTAATAGCTAAGATAACATATTTTCACATATTAATATCTTTAGTCATTGAACAGATACAAATGTGAGCATTTTTAGCAATGGCAGAACAGCAGAGTGTCCTGTGGGATACCATGCACATTGCTGGATTTGCAGGGTTGTAAAGCATCAGGGGATTGTGTTGCTTTCTCACAATTTTGCTGCTCTGGACTAGCACATTTGTCCCAAATGTGGGACAAGCAAGACCCCTGTATAGCTACATGCCACCACATATCTATGTCAAATATAACTATAAATATAAATGCTTGTGTGTATATGTGAAAATAGATGTAATTTTTACTTTGGCCTGATGTCAGCATGAATATCCATCTTGGTTTCCCACAACTGTGAGGGTCTAAAATTGTCAGATACTGGTGGCGATACCTTTACATCCACTGTAAAAGACAAACAGAAATTATTTGAACAGAAAGACAATAAATTCTGGGGATACAATGCTTTCAATAGGCATAGTAGTTAATGCAAGAGCAGTGCTTTTACATTTTGAAATACTTTACATGGTTATTTAAAGGTTGCTAATCCAAACCAGAGTTATACAAATACGTCTCAGGTGAAATACGCCAATTACTCCTCAAACCCTTTGGACGTAGCTGGTCACTAACGTTTTGACATTACCAGGGTATTTTTCAAGATTAGAGAGGGATTTAATTTCAGAGCCACAGTTTTAGCGGGGCAGCTGCTCAGTTTGGTGCCCGAGCTCACCGTCAGCCGCAGCCTGGGCCACCGCGGCCGCGCACAGCCCCAGCTCCAGGGGCAGCCCAACGATGGTGGGGACCACGTGCCGCGTCTCAGCCACCATCACTGGCAGGGTCCATCGGCCTGAAATGCCTCTCTGGACCTCCTCCACCACTTTTTTCACCACTGGCTGCCAGTTTGATGATCCAGTTAGACTCTGGAAACAGAGAAATGGGTTAGGTAAGAGGAGACACGGAAGGGAAATTATTAAGTATTGCAGACAAAAAAGTCAGTAGCCTTGTCAGTACCATCATCATCTGTTGAATGGCATCTTTGTCAACATCGACAAAGGCAATCTCTTGACCCAATAGTTTGATGTAAGCAGATACCAGGGGTTCTTCAGGTGGCAGTTCTTTCCATCCCAGAAGCTGTGGTGTTAAGGAGAGATGAGGAGAAAGCAAAGAAGAATAAAATGTCACTTAAAATGGAGCAATGTTTTAGCAAAGAGTAGATCCCATCTGAAGGATGAGAACTGTGTTTCCTTAGCCAAAAACCTAATAGACACCTTACAGGTCTGAAACAATGTGGCCTTTCTTACACTGAATAGCTGATTTCAGAAAGGGTGAGGTAAGGGTGAGGTCAGGGCTTGGTAATTTCTGCTGCCGTAAGTAGTAGGTGGCACCCAAGGACTCATGAAAAAAAACGTGTTCAATAATCATTTTAAAAGAGAAGAGCAACCACTTAGTGTGTTCTAACATACACTTTGAAACATTTTGGCTCCCAGCAGCATCCTCATCTTTTGTACTATACATTAAGAGCTGACACATGTTGAGTGAAAAGGTGGCATCTGTTGAGAGAGTAAGTACAATGTGTAGAGCTTTCCATGACTGAACAGGATGACTGACTCCTTTCTTCCAGAAACATCAAAGGGACGGCTCAGTGGGTGGGTGATGCAACCCTGGTGCTGCCAGGAGCTGTCTGTTGCAGAAAGCTCGGAAGGGTGCCCAGACCTACCGATTTACCCAGCTCCTTCAGGGTCTTGTACGTGTCATACTCAGCAAAGGGAACGTTCTTCTTCCTGATAAGCTGGGTTAGGCTTTGTGACCGGAAAGCCACCTGCAGGAACCAGAGTCAGGTGTCACAGCCCAAGTACAAGAGAGCTCAGGAAAACCATTGTGCCTGGTATTAACTCACCAAGGCCACACGAAATACTTGTTTCATGAAGCCATTGCGTTATAAGGACGTGTCTACCTGCTGGATGACTGCAGGCTATGGCTGCAGATGCTGAGGACGTGCTGAGCCAGCCAGCCTTAAATTAGTCAGCAGGGATAATTTTAGGGTAGTGCAGAACTCAGCCCAGGCTGCAAAGCTTGCCCAAGAAGCTGTGTAAATTCCTGCATGCTGTTACATGGAGCTTTGTGCTGCCCTGGCTGTACTGCTGGCTGAAATTTAATTTCCCTGTACTTATGCAAAATACCCTGGATCCCATGTGACTTTAGGTGGGCAGATGGATGTTCTGCTGCATAAGCTTTCCTCTGCTCCTAGATTTACATGCCTATACTGGATGTGTTCATTGATGAATGTATGTGTCAAGAAGCCCAAATAAAAGAAGAAGCCTAAGTAAAATCATAATCATTATCTAAATTTTCCCTTCCACATCCACCCTCACAGCCAGAAATGGAGTTAAACACTACATCACAGTCCAAAAGCTGGCTGCCTTAATGCAATACTTACCTCAATAATATCCGTTGCAGTGTTTGCATAATATCCTCTTACTTTTGTGATTATATCAGATGGAAACATGGTGCTGGGACTGTTCATTAGATAGACCCTCCAAATGGCACCAGCCTGATATTGAGCTGTCACAGGAATAAAAAGCAGAAGAAATTAGGTTTTCCGAGGTGTCTGGTGCACGTAAGCCACAGCAGGTACATGCTGTAGTAGATCACAAGGGGTTCTGTCAGGATTCAGTCCCACAGGTCCTCAAGTTTTGCAACCTCAAGAGGAGGACTTTGTTCTAAGGCAGAGCCAACACAACCCCAGGGACTGAAGAAGGAGGCCTAAATCCATTTGCAAGCACCACTTTCCTCATCAGATACCAGAGATTTGAGAAACAGCCTCAGGGAATTTTGCATGTTAGGAGGCTCCTCTGCTTTTACTATTTCAAGAGTGCACTAAACTCACAGCTCACAATTAGATTTTGGATGAAAATCACAGAACACAATAGAGGCATTTGGCTACCTAGGCTGAGGAAGTGCACAGGGCAGCTGGTACTCACAGGAATAGTCGCTGATCTGAATGACCTTGCTGTAACGATAGCTCAGCCTGTCAAGTCTGGGGCCCAGGAATTTAATGGCAATGTTGCAAGCAGCAGATCTGAGTAATAGAGTTAAAACCATATGAAGAGAGTTGACTGTGACCAAATTCTTAGAAAACTGCAAGAAAAACATCTCCATTTGCCACTAAAAATGTACTTCTTCCTCTACTTACAGTTTATAGAGCTGTGGGATCCTGCCTGCTGCCAAAGTCTTCATGTGTGAATATGCAAAACTGGCTACTTGCAGGCTGGGCTCTGTCAGCAGCGAGCTGGCCAGAGCTGCTACTGTTGGAAGAGCAGGCTTGGTTTCGAAGAGGACAACGCAAGCCACCATTCGGACGTTTGGAGCAAGGGTGCTGTCCATAAAGACCTGGAGGGTGATCTCCCTGACCTACAGGAGGAAGATACAACCTCTGAGTAGCCCATAACTTCCCCGTGAGCAGTGTTTCCTAAGCAGTGCATATGTGCTCTGTGGTGAATGGAGAACAGAACCCTGAACAACAGATGTGAGCACGGGACCCGTCACTGAAAATGAAGATATTTCTGGGTGCACAGTGAACGGGGCTGGGAGAAACAGCCCTTAGGAATGGGCTCAGTATTACACTGACTAAAGGAAAACCTTTCCCAGGATATCAGCAAGGATGGGGTGATGTCAGGAGTTTGCAGCATGGGCAAGAGTTAGACCATCTCAGTTCCACCAAGGAACTGAGAAACCTGCCCAGAGTTGCTAACATTACCTGATGGTTTTATTATTCCTGAATCACTAAGCAAACCCAGTCCATACCCTGTGAGACATTTGTTTAAATAATAATTTCAGTTACTTTTGCAGGGTCTTTTCTTGCAATTTTCCTTAAGGCCAACACAGCATCAGCATGAATTCTGTTTGGTAATGAAGCTGCAGCTGAGGAAAATGTTGGCAAAAACTTCAGGATGCGTTTGATACTGGCTGGCTCTCCTGCATTGCCAATGGCTTTCAGGGCCAAGGACATGTCTTTGGCATCACCTTTGCTGGTGGCTTCAGTAGCAAGGTCGTGGAGTGGCTGGAAATGGAGGAGACCACGTTAATCTTACCAGGTCATGATCTTGTAATAATGCATAAAAATATGCATTGCCATAGCAAGCAAAACAACTACTGCTGCAAATCCCAGAACAGAGCTGTTCAGACTTTTCTCCCAGGAAAAATCTCACCATCATTATCAGGATGCCACACATGGACCGTACAAATAAACTTGGCTTTCTCCTTGCACAGTGTTGTAATTGATTTTAAATTGTGCCTGAGCCTGAGTGTAGGAGACAATCCAGGTGGGTGCCTGCCCCAGAGAGTCTGCTCAATCTGAGAGGCAGCGCTGAGCTGGTGCCAGGTTCGGTCGTCCCCTGCGCCACCTCTGCCAGCCCTACCAAATTGCACTTGCATATCTTTCACTTCTTACAGCAATTTCAAGTTTACTTGAACAGGTTTGCTGTTCTGAGGAGAACATTACTATTCTGGTGGCCTGGCTTTATTTCACTCTCTTTTAGAAGATTTAAAAACATGTCAAACACCAGCAAGGCCTTTTGGTGCTGTGGCCCTGCTGAGCAAGGAGCTGGAGCTGCACAGTCCAAGGACAATGTCCTGAATATTTCTGACAGTGAAATGCAATTGTGTAGCAGGGACTCCTTGGAAGCCCTAACCTATGACATATCCAGAGCTTAGCATATATTCACATTTTACTGCTTTTTTAATACATCTTCTAAGTACTCTGTACCGAATGTAAAAGTAGAATAATAGAATCATAATTATTTTGCTTTAATCCAAATTTTGTCACACCTAATCTTGGTTTAAGGCTGGTTACAGGATCCATTATCCCCATGGGCTTTTAGCACTACATTTGAAATTCTGAGCTTTTACAACCTGATTTTTCAAAGGCATCAGCTCAGTGTTTCATTCTGTCCTTGCACGTCTAAGAGTGAGGCATGCAAACAGGGAGTTACCTAATTGCCAGCATTGTGAGAGCTAACTTAAAGACATTTTTAAAACTTCTTCACCTTTTATAATAAGAAATGAAAGTCACGTACCTGAAGAAGCGCATTTGGACAGAGTAAAGCCCGAGAACAGTATTTATTCACCATGCTACCATATCCTAGGTAAACAATTATCCTATGCATCAGTACTTTCTGGATTTGGGGACAGGTCAGAAAAGTCTGCAGAAGGAAGAAGTATCATTATATACTGTTTCTAGTAATTAGAGCTGTATTTATCAGTAAATACATTTGAGAAATAGATAAAATTGATCTGTGGTTTTTCTAAATAATTTCCGGAATTAAATCAAATGCTAGATATTCAGCTACAAGAAAATTAAGTAGACCTGCTCCAGTAATGCTGTATGCACTTTAGATAATGGTTACATTATATTACTTTCTAGAGTTTGTCTTTTTTTTTTTTTTTTTTTTTTTTTTTCCTTCTGTTATGGAAAAAATAAACAACATNTTCGGCAAAAAGAATCAACATCTATTTTCTTATAATTTGTGGGATTTAACATCAAATATAATTACAAACTTTTGGCAACAAGTGCTTAGGAATATTTTCAAAAGCATTCCCCATTTTTGTTAATACCTTGCATTTTACAAATTTAGAAGGAAATATGTTGTATCTTTCACTTATAATCCTATGAATTCACTTTTATAAAGGAGTGAGGGAGTAGAAGGAAGAAGGATCTGTACTCACTGAAGCAATTTCCAGGGTTTGTTTGTTTGGTGTAACAAAATGGAAGGCGAGAGGGAGAGTGACAGCTGCTTCCCAGATGTTCAGCTTCTCATCATGGATTTTCTGCTTCAGGAATCTGAATGTGTCAGTAGTTCCAGCAGCACAGATGGCACTCAGGAACCAGGGCCTGCCAGGGAGAGGAGGGTTCATTCTCCCCATTGCCCAGTGTGATCAGAAACCCTGGCTGAAGGCCACAGTTACCTGTAGGGGAGTTCATTGACAAACTGCAGCCACAAAGACTCGATTTGATCGAGGGTCACTACACGAAAAAGCTGGATCATCTGTAAAAACTTGGCTGAAGCTTCTTTTGTGGCTCCTTTCTCGTTATTCTGAACCAATTGCCGCAGCGTTTCTGTTAACTGTGGGAAAAACAGACTGTTGGAAGGATCCATGTCTAAAGTAATTATGTGATGGCCTGTTAACCTTGTAAATAATGAAAGTGTGTGAAAGTAAGCCTCTAATACCTGTAAATCTGGATTTTTAATCCTTATTAGAGGAATTGGCATTTGGAGTAGTTCTCCTGAGAAATGATAACGAAGACTCCCCTGGTTTCTCAGCTGAGATGTTGGTGCGCTGATAGGAGGCCTTTTAACGCCGACCAGAGACAGCTCTTGTCTTCAAGGGAAAGAGGGAAATGCATCAGTAGCCTGTAACCCCACCCTGTGCATGGAGGACTTGTACAGCATTGGAGCAGACTGAGGGGTGCCCAGCGGGACTGCAAATGGATCGTGCACGTCTCTGTTCATACATAGCTCAGGATTATCTGGAAAAGTCAGATGACTGCAAAAGCCTTTGTGAGAGTTTGCTAAAGTCTCTGAGAGGTTGGATAGATCTTTCAGATGGCCTAAAGAGTAGGGCACATGCCACCTGAAACATCCTGGACATCTGGGATGGGCACCCAAGGGCTGTATGGTGTTTTGGCCCTTGGCAGCCACAGGCCAGATGCTTCTAGTTATCTCACGAATCAACAGTAGATATGTTTTAGGCATCTCCTCCTGGCTATGATAATGTAAGGACAGGCACAGTGCCTACCTTGCCTCCATGACTGCTGCCCCGTTGGGTTCACTGAAAGGAGAGATCTGGTACACCTGGTCCGACATGGCAGACGTCAACGATACCCCGCTGTCGTCATACTTCATCTTGTAAGTGAACGTCACCGTGCCCTTAATGGTTCTTTCTTTCTACAAGTGCAAAGAGACCCACTCAGAAACAGGAAGGGGCTGGTGAGCCCAGGCAGGCCAAAGCCCCTGGGAGCATCAGTGCAAGGTGAGGGCTGAGAGTGGCTCCCCCCCGGGAGGGCAGCGGTGGCCCCGTGCCGCTCGTACCAGGGGGCAGGTGGGGCAGGGCCGGAGGTATGCCATTCCCAGGTTCTCCACTGCCTTCTCCTGGCAGTCCGTCAGGTCCTTGCTTTTGGAAATGGTGGCACGGTTGTTCTTGCTGTCGTCCTGGATAACGTACCTGGTTTGGCAGATGCCTTCAATCCCAGCCTGCAAATATTGGTTAAACACTGTGAACTTCCCACTTAAAGCAGCAATAAAAAGGTCAAAGAAAACAGTCCGGGAAGTATAACTTACTCTTTAATGGTAAAATGAGAATAAAAGTAAAATCAGAATGGAAAAAACAAACCTCCTGTAGCTCATACACATTTTGTGACTTTTTGATGGTTATCTGCATCATGTTCAGAATCCCTCTCACTAGGTTAGTGCACAGAATGGGACAGTCCTCAGGGGCAAAAATACTTCCAACCCTTCCTTCAGTGTATTCAAACTTAAAGGGCTGGCTGAGACATGCAGCAATGGTTTCTGAGAGCTTCGAAGATGGAATGAAGGGGTCAGTGGGCCAGAAGCCGTTCTGTTCCTCCAGCTTTGGTGATCGAATCTGTGAACAAAAATAGGAAACCAATCATACCATTCACCATCGGTTTGAAACAGTGCTATAATAGAGAAACTGTACACTTCTTATCCATGGGAAGACAAAAGTCATTTATCCAACATTGCAGGAAACAGTTTCCAACTCGGACTCCTGTGCTCAGCCTAGGAAGCATCCTTGAAAATGCAAACTTCCATGAAGGATTTCTGCCAGAAAAATAAGATTATGTGGGCAGGACTCAAAAGTTCAGCAAGTCTGGTGAAGCTTGTAGGGTGAGTGAAACACCAGCTACCAGCAATCAGTACAGACAGGATACTCACTCCTTTCCCACAGATGACAAGTGAGATCTCCCTTCAGCCTGCAAGGCAGCCAAGCCATTATTGCCCAAGCTGCCTGCCTGAACCCACAGGGACTATTCTGGCTGCTGCTCCAGGTCCAGCATGTCCTGGAGCACCAAAGCCGTGGCACAGCTGATGGGGGAGCAGAGGTGACCGCAGGAGCTCACACCTTTGGAAGTGGCTGACATCCCTGTGAGCTCCCCAGGCTGTAAAGCTTGTGCACAAGTCCTTGACTGCTGCCTAGTGGGAAGTGTGTGCCTGCACAGACCTCTCCAGCCCCGTACTTACACACACGCCTCCCACCCCCGTGCATAAAAGTGCATGTTCCTGCGCAGAGAGAAAAGGTGTGGGCTCAGTGCTCTGTTTTATTTTAGGCATTCATAGTCAATGCTGCAAGGGTGGCTTGCCTCTTGTCACATTTTCTCAAATTAAATCCTACTCAAGACTGTTGTCTGCAACTGCTAACATTGTAGCAACTCCAGCGAGGTTACACAGAGCCTGCAACTGCAGCAGTGTGTAAAGTTTGACAATAGGTATTCCTTCACACTGTTTCCCTAATATATGTGCAGGATGACAGACTGAGAAAACTCCTAGGGCGAGTGCTAAGGGCACCTCTTACAGCTTTTCCCCCACGTGCTGTCTTCTTAATCCCTTGTCTGTGGTCTTTCCTACCATGCCAGTATTTTAAGCTGTTTGGTTTAATCTTTTTGATGAGTAACAATCCTTCCAGATCTGATATCATTATGCTAAACGCAGGCATTACCATTCGAATTCTTCATATTGGAATTAATGTCTGTGTGAAGAATATCTAAAGGGGGATAATGGCGACTGTTGGGTTTTTCTCATGTGGTATCTGAATTCCAGTGCTAAGCTATTTTAGGCTATGGACCAGGTTAAAAATATGGATATTTCATTCTAGAATGCTCGTTTTCATACTCAAGCTTAGTGTTACCTTAGTAAAACTAACCTAAGGACATTTCTTTAACGCAGCTGCCTGCCATATCCTTGCTTGGAGGTGAACTTCTTAAGGTAGCTTTAGTCAAGGGGACTCAGATACTGATGGCAGCAGAGCTGGAGCAGCTCCAGCTCCTTCCTGCAGAGGAGCAGGCTGTGAGTAAGCCCGTGGTGCTCTCTGTAGGTCCCTGCCAGTAATCCAAAGCATTCTGGATGCAGCTGCAGACCCTTCAGCAGCGCCCTCGGCTCTCCCCATCATGTGTGTACAGGGTGCAGAGCTCTGTGCCCGTGCCCACACCTCTGCCCTCACCGGGGAATCCTCACTGCCTGAGGGAAACTGTGTGGACTGACACTGGGCTTAGAGGGTCATCCCAGCAGTGGGTAGGGCCCACAGCTTTTGGGTGAGCTCTACATCTTTTTGTCACTCGTTTTGCCAGCCTGGAGGTATGAACAGATATGGGTGGGTGAGTGGGTGGGTTCCTATGCCCAGGGTGATTTACCTGCAGAAGGTGGTCACTGTGGGACACACGGCTGATCTCCACCTTGCTGGCCAGCCTCACCCCTGCCATGGCCAGGCTTCTGTCAGGGAACCCATGCACAATGATACTGTCGTAGCTGTACAGGTAGGTCTTGCCCATGTGAAAAACAGGCTCTGTTAGGAAAAAAATATAACAGAAACACCTCTTTGGCTGTGACTGTTGTGATGTTACTTGGACCAGCCCAGCAAAGAAAGCTGAAGCTGCCACTGCCAAAAAACAGGTGAAAGAAGTGATCAAGGCAAGGCTGTAAGAGAAGGCAGTGAGGGAGCTGGTGGCTGGCAGGGGAGCCACTTACCCAGGTCCTGCTTCTGGCCCCCTGTGAGGAAGGAAAGAGAAGTGTTCATGAAAAAAACCATTTCTGTAGATCCTTTCATGTATTATTCATTAAGTCAGCATGCTAATGGTTGGCAAACCACCAGTAATGGGGCTCACCCCACACCCCCAAGACACCAAGCCCATGCCAGCCCTGCTCACTAGCTGCTGCTTGCTTGGCTTTTCTCCTGCTGCTGAGCTTAGCACAGGAATCTAATAGTTTACAGCTGAAGCTATAAAAGGGCTTCAGCAAATGAAGCTGTAAATATTCCTGAAAAGCCCCAAGGAGATGCAATTTACTCAGGATCACAGTGGCTGTCACAGTTCAGCAGTGCTGGTAAAGCTTCAACTTACCCACGAGGGCGAACACCAGGGCCAGGATGAGTCCCTTCATGCTAAAAGTGACTGAAACCCACACGGGAAAATCTGTGGCTTTTATAGAAGAATTATTAACAGGCACGGTGAATTTTGTTGAGTTATCAACTTCTTATCAACCACCCAACAAACCCTTTGAGGGAGAGGGGGTTGGGGTCATGGCGATGGATATTTTTGCTGAACCAAAACCATCACAAGTGCTGTTGTTCTCACTTCAACAATTGAATGCCTTGAAAGTACCTTTAGAAACAAGTACTTAAAAGTATTAAAACATAGTTAAAACCAAAATTTATTATTATGTAAGTAAAACTACTAATTATCCTTACTCCCTGAAAGCACCCGGTGCTATTGCAGTCTGTGCTGACTTTGTCCAGGTTATCCTGACCTGACCATAAGACACAGAGCTTATCTAACTGATAGTGCCCAGCAGGATTGTGCAAAACCCCGGGCAGCCCTCCTGTGACACCGTGCCCACCCCTGCCCTGCAGTGAGTGGGACAGGCTGTCAGGACAGCGCTGCTCTCTGGGGACAGGGACTGCCCCAGTGACACAGACCTCCCTCGTTGTCACGAAGGCCACGGCTAAACACCACTGACGTCCATGCTTCCCTCACCTGGCTGCTCTTCCAGGGCGGATGGGCCAGCCCCTCCCCCTGGTGTCTTTAGCCACAGAGGGGTGTTGGTGGGGGCTGCCTGGCAAGGGGAAAGGGGTGAGGCTGACAGGTGTTGCAGACACAAACCTCTTAGTTTAACAAAGGTGGGCAACGTGCAGGTCACCCAAACTCTTCTCACATCACACAACAAGGGATGGCATCTTCACCCCATGGTGGAACCCCCTTCTCTCACCAGTGGGCATTTCCCTGTCCCTTTGGAGGCAATCCCACAAGTCTCTCAGGCTGCTCTTGGCTCCAGGGTTTGGCCTTGTTCCCAAGTCCACCTGTTCCCTCCAGCCAGGTCATGGAGCTGCTCCATTAGGAACCAGCACAAGGAGGGCTAAGGCAGCCCCAGGACTGGGGGTTCACGTTGGCACTGTGTGGCCACTGTTTGCCTACCAACCTTCTCCTGGGTGGGGAATCAGAGCTGCTGCTGCCCAGCTCTCTGTGGGAAGGGACTGGATTCTGTTTCTCATCAACAGACCAGTGGCTCCTATCCAACACAGCTTAGTTTTTGTAATGCTGTTTAGCTGATGGTTTTTTTATAATTAGCAGTTGGGATATAATTTGTAATGTCTGACAAACAGTGGATTTTGTTCCTAGATCAAAGATTGCATCCGTAGGGCAAAAAAAACCAAAAAACTTTTGAAGCATGACAAATCCTTCACTATGTTTTTACTGGCCCTGTATTCAAGTCCTGATTTTTTTAACCCTTTCCCTCATAAAACTGGTAGCACATGATAGAAAGCCAAACTATTTGCTAGAGAGTTGTGTCATGTCTTTGGAGATTTGGTAAATATACTTAAAGGATTTGAGTATACAGCTACTGGCCACTACTACTTGAGGCCCAAAAGCTATTATGGCATAGCTATTTGCAGCTGCACAGGTTTGGGGTTTTTTTTAAAAAAAACCCAGCTTGCAAGCAGCGAGGACTTGAGGTCAGTGGCAGTACAAGCAGAGAGCTGCTGTGATGGCAATATTAAACGCAACAGTGCTTGTATTCTCAAAATTATAACACTGTATCCCTGAAATATCACACCATAACAGTGACTCCTCAAAATAAGGGTCTTTGCTGGGAGCTGTACAGGCTGCACCCAGCTGCAAGGGCAGGGTCTCCCCCAAAACTGCCAGCACTGCAGCCTGGGGCTGCAGAATCCTGTCCCCATCCCACCCCATCCCTCCCTTTGGGCAGCAGATGCACCCTCCCCAGTCACCCCAGCCATGCTGCTGCCATGGGGCAGAGTCATCTGTTCTTCTGCTTCAAGGGTCACCTAAACCTGCTGGCAAGGGCTTTGTCTTTAGCAATTTCTTTATAAAACTTAAACCTCTCTTTTTCTAGGTCATTTCTTCAGTACCTCAAGAACAACTTCAGCTCCCAGCCTTTGCCCCCATATATTCACAGCCCTTTTACACTAGTATTACTCAGAAGGACATAACCTGAATTGAAAAGAGAGAGGAAAAATCCCAAAAACTAAGAAAATTGTGAGGGTGACAAACAATTTTGCAGAGCCCAGGACCTGGCCTGGACAGCATTTCCCTCAAACTGTGCTCAGCTCCCTCCACAGTGCAGTGGGGGAGAGGAGCAGAGGCTGACTGAGGGCTCTCCACAGCCTTCATGAGGTGGACACCCGCAGTCCACATCCCCCTGCAGTCCCCCAGGTGCTCTGGCTGCCTTGGTGGTTGGGAGATGCTCGCCCAGGGTCTCCTGCCAGGGCAGTACTGCTGGGCTCATCACACCTGAATGCTGAGGCTGGAAGACAAAAATCCCCCCAAAACTGTGCTCCAGCCTTGGCAAGTTGGGAAGAGCCCCATGGGCTGTCCCCACTGGAGCTGGGAGTTCATGCCAGCATCACCCACGGAGCTGGGCTCTGGGGCCACATAAAGCTCTGGATTCTGCTGGATTCAGCCTGAGGTTACCTGATAAGTCTGTGCTTTCCATCACTGCTCCGTGTGAGTTCCAGGCAAGCAGCAAACCCACCAGCTCGTGGCTTTACTGCTGCTGCCAGCTCCCCATCACTCTGCAGTGCAGGTTACCATGGCAGCATTTAAACCGCACAGAACAGTATATTTAGACCTTTCAAACATATTTCATTTGGTACTAAGGACTTTACCTTTCTGAACTGATATCCAAACAAGAAAACTCAGGTATATGCATCCATTGAAGATGCAAAAGCTGCTGGGGAAAGCAAAACAACACAATTTTTACAGAATGTTCTCAAGTGTTTCCAAAATCCCTTTCATTCAGCATGCATACTCAGCCTGCAAACACAGCCTTAAGGGCAAGCAGAAAACACCTTCCGGATCTGCTGGAATCCCCTGGGCCCCAGTGCTCAGGGCAGGTGAGCTCGTCCCTGACCATGCCCCACAGACCTGTGGTGGGGGCAGGAGGCAGAGCCCACCTGCTGGTGGCTGCAGCCACGGCTGTTATGGGCACAGGGGCTGGGACAGCGCACCCGAAGTGCAGGGGTCTGGCTCTGTTTCAGACGTTACACCTGGTGCTGTGCTTGGATAACCCAGCCCCGTGCTGCTCAAAGACCCTGATTCACCATAGCTTCTGCACGTGGTGCACCAGGGACTCAGTGTGCTTGGCTCCCTCAGGGCAGCCTTGCCCAGGGACATGAGATTCAGGCTTATTCCCTGAGCCTGCTGCTCCCCACAGCAGCTCTGGCCCATCACAGAGCTCTTGCCAAGCACCACAGCTGCAGGGCTGCTGCAGAGGGTGCAGCATCACACCGAGGGGATCAGTCCCTGCTGCAGGTGCACAGGATCCCAGCACCAGGGAAGGAAGCACTAGGGGAACAAGCAGCAGTAGTAGTACCACAGCCACCCAACCCAGTTCCCAGTGTGACCCTGGGGCACAGAAGATGGTCACAAACTCAGGAAGTCTAAGAAATGGGGGATAAGGAGAACCTATGCAGACCTCTTTCCATCACCAGTGAAATAAGGAAGCCTTCACAAATTTTTCCATGCATGGATTTATTATGAAATCAGATATTTATGGGCAATCATAACAGTTTCTACAATAATAAAGTTTAATACTTTAAATTACTTGGGAAGATTCCACACATCCTCAAGTACTTAATTTAGTATCTCTATTATTCCTTAAGACAAGGTTTTTTACACCACACAATAAAAACATGAAAGTATTTCTGTTTTCTTCTATGCTGCAAATGTACAGCTTCATGGGCTGCAGTCTTCATCCTCACAAGAACATGCTGTGTGGGCATCAACCGTGTACTGCATATCCTCTGACTTCTGGTCAAACTTCATCTGCTTGTCTGTCAGGCTGGTAGCTGAATCTGATGGGGAACAAGAAATGAACAGTAAACAGTTTACTTCACAAGTAGTTCTGCAAGGTACAGCATTTACCATGCACTAGTCATTAATTATAGCAGGCTTGGCTGTTCCTCACTGATTTACATATTTATATTTGTCTAAGTCACACAATGATGGTTCCAGGAAACCCACTTCATTAATAAGCCAGTTCTACCTTGAAAGCTACTGCTTCCCTGAAGAATTTTATTAATGATAGATTTAGGAAAGGGTATTATGATCTTTAAGAAAAAAATCTTGGAAAACAGATACAGTTCTATGCTCTATATAATGTGTATCTACTTTATCTAATCTCTTATAATCTACAATATACCTATAGAAAATAAATCCTCCTATATCACTGGGCCTGTGTGCAAGAATCCTATCCACACCTGTCCTTCTAGTGCCTAAATCAGCTCAGTGAAATAGGATCACATCCAAAGGCAATGATATATAAAAAATGCAAGGCAAGGATCCCCATTTCGGGGTGCTGCACTTGGTCATGTATGGCTCAATCTCCACAGGCTGCAGTACACAGCTTTTCAGTTGAATCACCGGGTTGAATGTGCTGTTATCCTGCCCTTACCTTGATAGCCCTAAGCACCATGAAGGTGAATTCAGTTTAGATTTTAAATTCCAGTACAGTGAAAACAAGTAAATGTACAATAGAAAATCACCTCTCTCACTGAAGGAATGTTTGCCTATTAATAAAACAGGGAAAGGGCTTCAGTCAATAGGGCAGTAAGTCCACGCCTACCTATGGCTATGTTATATTATTCATATTTTTCAAGTGGAATAACTGAGTCAAGTCATGCAGCATTCACGCCAGGCAAGGACTGTGCATGCCAGATGGAGAAGTGCAAAGACGTTCATTGCACAGCTCACGTTACCTAAATACCAGTGCACGAACAGGATATAACCTCATATAAACAGGAAGATCAAATCCCAGGATTTCACCCGTTCACCTGGAGTATTCCCTAGATATTACCTATTATGGGAAGGTGTAAATAATACCATATAAGGCCACTAACCACAATCTTCCCAGGCCATTGGTCAAGAAGGTCACTGACCCATGGTCCTCTTTTCTAGCCCATCTCAGGTGACCTGGAAGTGTTTCCACGGTTACCACCGGGCCTAGGGAAGATGCTTTCGTAGGCCTTCAGGCCTGCTCTTCTGTAACACCCATGGCGGAACCCACCAAAGTCCCAATCTATTTATGCCTTTGCTCAGCTCCTCTCAGCAGGATTTCTGTGACTCACCGGCGGGGAGGCAGTGGAAGCCCACAGTGACGGGGACGGTGCGGGTGGGCGAGCAGCCCTTGGCGCAGCGCAGCACGGGCTCCGTGGCGTAGCAGCGGCTCTCCACGCCGGCCAGCTGCACCGTCCTCTCCAGCTTCACCGCGGAGCGCCGCAGCTTGCAGGCTGCAACAGGCGGGGCACAGCTCGTGGGCTCGCACTCAAAAGCTCCAGAGCTCCCCAGAAGGACCCACCTGCCAACACTGCCCATTTGCAAACAACTTCCCTCCGTGAAAACGGTGGTTTGATCATGAATGAAGCAGGTTTACTGACTGATAAACCTTTCAAACCAGCTTGTTAGATACGGGGTCCTGGAAAGCTAATTTCAAATGCAACTGGTCTATTTCTAGATCAGGATGTAGGGACATAGTCTGAGGTACTTTCTAATAAACATTTTTCAAAGTAAACTGGCTTACTGGAGAGCTGTCAAACCACATTTTAAAATGTTAAATATTCAGCAGTGGAACTAAAGGCAAGATATCTGACCACATAAAATTAATCCCTAAAGAATTGCATTATTACCAATGTCATTCAGACACAGAACTGGTACAGATAGAGAGCAACAGTCATTGCTGCCAGCAAGTAATACCGATCTCATTTTGGATTCCCAGGACAAACAGTTACAACTGAGAAGCTAAACAGACCACAATTTATTCCTAGCTAAAAGTTTTATATCTTCAAATTTCAGCAGTTTCCACCATCTGTTAAAAGGAAACAGAATGTGGTCACTATACCAGCCACTGGAATATTATTGTGTATGGGTATTTGGGCTCCATATCCATCTAAAGCAAGTTTGTTGTTCAGAATTTGTGACAAAAACATGGAAGGATAACAGCTAGTGCTGAGGTAGACATGTACAAGCCACCTCCAGGGACTGAGGACGTCCTTCCCACAGGACAAGTCTCTACACATGCAACGTGCCTGTTCTCCTCAAGCACAGTGGGGTGATGTTGCATCATCCCCGCAGCTGACAGCACCAGCACACCATAAGATCCTAATCTGCTGAAAGACTTAAAAAGCAGCTTTTTTATTTCAACCATGTAATTAAGTCCCTGGAACTGCTCATCTACTGGAATGCTTTGCTTGACAGGTTGCACTGGTTCAAAAACCAGGTGGTCAGCCATTGTAATAACTACTAATCCACATCTGATTTTTTGATGGGCCAATTGCTGAAAATTGATGTCTGGAAAATGCTGTTGTACTTAAAGCGTTCCATGTGAATTTTATCCTCTTTCTGATCCTCTTCTAAAATACTTCAAAACTGAAACAAAGATTTTGATTCATCTTGCTTTTTGAACTTCAACTAAGTTGTATATTTTGGCTTGTTTAACTTGTGATTTCTTATTTCTTTCTCAACTTGCAAGTAATTTTAATACTTAATATATAACTTAATAATTAATCTTCTAATAGGATTTTATTTCCAAAATATATACAGATTTAAAATTTTCTGAACAGATTGAATATTTTCTGAACAACTGTAGTAACATTATATTAAATTTATTAGAGCTTGCATACCTCCTCTACAAGGCTTTTCTTCCAAAATCCAAGAATGCCCAAAGCTCACTGCATCTTTAGCTATATATCCATTGGGCATCCGATACTCCTGTTCACACTCTGCATCGTATTTTCCACACAGTCCACACATTTTCCCTGCCATCCATAAAGCAACTTGAATCTTGGAGGAAAAAGAAGTGAGAAGTATTTCAAGTTAAAAAAAAGTTACACCTGGGGAGCACATTTTTGCTATGCAGGTCCCTTCCAGTGTAAGGTAATGCACAAACATTTAAAATCTCTTTGATAAGAATTCAAAAGGGTCTGACAGGGATGCCAAACTCCTGGTGGGCTGCAGCACCTATAACTGCTACAGTCGTTATAATCTACTGTGCCAGTCTAGGATGCTAAGTTATTAATGCTCTGGACTATTAATATGCTGAGGCTCTTTTCTGGTGGTTGTTTTCATACTACAGGAGACAGACATGGTACAGTTTATTGACTTCTTATGTTCCAGCTTCATATCAATTTCAGTGCAGACTTTAAACTACTCGTTTATCTAAAAAGACTGACTGCATTTTTTGCTGTTTTGAAGAATTGTACAGCTGTAAGAACAGTGGTCAGGCGCTGAAAACTCATTTTTCTCGCAAAGGCACTGCTGACTCAGCGTGTGTACACTCGCAGACTCGCTTCCCAACAGACCCTGAGCTGCAGGAAAATGTACTTTTGTTGATCAAAGGTTCTCATTCCTCACACTAAGAATTAAAGGGCAGGACTGTGCAATCCTGTAGTATCATCTTCCCTTTGAGGTTTTTTGTGCCCTGCACACATTTCCCTGTGCCACTTTGCACTCTTGCACTCATACGCACAGATTTAAAGCAATCCTATGGAAATTTCTTAACACTCAGTCTTATGAAGAGGAAGAAAGATACCTTGAATGTGTATCCATCAAAGTACAATTTATCAATGCCATAGGCTGGGGCGAAAAGTACAAGCCCTTGATTTTCACTGTAGATCCACAGAGAAGCACCTAGAAGAAAAAAAACAAAACAAAACCAGGCCAAACCTAGCTTCTTTAAGCGAGAAAACTATTTTTGAAATTTTCTTATCTTCAAAATACCTGAATTTCCCTAGTCAAGAAACAAAACATAAAACAAAGCAACGTAGGAATGTGCATACATAGAAACTAGGTGTTCGCAAAAGTTTGGGACACAACGTTAATGATCGCAGATTTATTCATCTTTTTTTGGGTTATTAACATATTCACATTTAGGTCAAGAAATTATTACTGAGCTGTCTGTACTATCTGTGTGGTTGTGCAGATTAACAAGGCTCTGAGTACACTGTATTGGAATATGGAAATATGAAGAACACCAAGACTGTCACTGGAGCCATTTCTAGCACAATTATCACTTCCCGAGTACATAACAAATAGGACAGAGCTCAGCACTGGTACATGCTAACCCAATTTGAGTTAGATTTAGCCCAATTCATATATTGCAGCTCTTCAGTCAGAATACCCACACAGTATATAGCCCCTGACTACACAGCACAGGATTAAACAAGGTCTTCCTGTACCTTTCACAGGAACAAACAATTCCTGTTTTCAGAGAACCAAGCAGGTTGTTTCACCAGTTCTCCATACCTATCCCTAGCAGAATGCAAGCCAAATTTATACCTACAAATCAAATCGGGAAATGTGTTGATATACAAGTCATGTGTGGTGAATTTTAGAAAAGCTCTACTTCAAAAAGTTTTAGTCAAGCAGAATTTGGTAGCATAACCAAAACACTTCTCCAATTCAAAACTACAGTAGGACCTGCAGCGATGTACAAAAAGGAGGGATCTTCATGTTAATTATATCTTGCTTATTTAGGCTACTTCAAGAGCTTCACACTCCAATCAATCTTTCTAAATGTTCTGGTAAAAGTGAGTAAAATACATGTTCTCAAATATCACCTTAAAACCAAAGAAACACTTATTGAATACAAACTGATCAAATCTCCTTCATAGATTCCTTCTCTTTCCTTCTTTCTCCTGAAACATACGTGAAAATTAAACAAGATTTGCTGCATCACTTACCAGCAGATGTAAATGAAACATTTGTCGGGCTCTCAGCCCCGTCCACCAGCAGCCTCACCCGTCCATTCACAGGGAGCAAATCGAATTCACTGCCAAGGACAAGAGTGTTCACACCCTGCCTGGGCCACATTCACACACAGACAATCACAGAGGCACTTTCCTGCTCACTAAATATCCCTGGTCAGAGCACCAGCTCATTTCAAATTACATCAAGGGTGTTCTTGTCACCTGAGATGCAGGATAAGAACATCAGCATCACATTCAATATGCACGGAAAATAAATAAGGGGAGTGCTGAAATCCCATGGGCTGCTAACCATGGCAGTAAAGCTCAGATTGGAGCTCCTCTCATGCTAAATGTGGACACTGAGGTCCCTCATGCTCCCAGCATGTGACACAAGTTACTTACTGATTGCCAAGCTTGATGTTGATTGCCTTCAGGTTCAGAGCTTCTTCTGCATTCTTCATCATCACCAGGAACTTAAGGTCAGAGCTGCAATCCTGAGCCAAGATGTGGTAGCAGTTTGCTGGCATGGTGTAGTTAAACTGAACTTCATTAAAGGTTTTGATCTTGTTGTACGAAACTGAGCATTGAGCTGGTTAAAAAAAAATGCCACTGAGTATTTGCTTTTCCGTGAGAGAAATCCATTAAATGGTGTGTTTTATTTTTACTGCCATATAATTTCAGCTTTGTATTTTTTCCACTATGTGGTATTTTCATATGGTTTACAGGGACTTTTGGCTACTAAGCACCCATAAATTCTTAAAAAGGCATATAAAATATGTTACTCTATCTAACAAAAAATAATTGCCAGAAACTCAAAATGTTATCACTTCAGATAACTGGTATCTTGATACCTGAAATGCTGATGATTTCTGTACTATATGCACAATATTTTCTCCCAGCTGAACCATCCTCACATTATTACAGAACATTTCCTAATTAGCTGGAGATAAACTATGCCAGGAAAATTCAGAAGGTGTCCAAGTAAATTGTGAGACTGAAGTTGTCATGCTTCTGAACCCATTAGGCTCTGACCTTTCAAATTCTCAAGCACTGCAGAAGGGGCTTCAGCAAAGACATTCCAGATGGGAGGCTGCAGCTCTGAAGCTGGTATCCTTGGACCTACAGGAAGTGACAGGGGAAGCCTCATGGCTTTTTCATAGAGTGTAATCTGAAAAGGAATTTAAAAGCACATTCAAAATGCACCTGTGCCAGCAAACAGCTAAGATTTTTTTCCTATTCCTTCTACTTCTGTAGCAAAGACTTTATGTGAACACAGCTCATCTGACTCATTGTTCATGAGGTTTTTGCTTTTGCTCAGTTTTCTCTCACAGTATGAGAGAAATCATTCAGGTATTATATGGGAGAGAATTAATTACTGCCTTTCAAAGGTAATGAGGTGATCACTTATGGACATACTACAGATGGAAACTCATGTCCTTATGAGTACCCACCTCTCTCTATAGTCAAAATCACTATATAAATGTCCTTTTATGAAATATTAAAAGGTTGGAAATAAATAAAACTAGTTTTCATCATTTGCACCCAAACTGATACTAACTTGATTTTTCTTTCTCAGAATTGGCCCACTGTAATTAAACAGTCACACTTTCCTACTAGGAAAAAAATAGAAGAGTGATAAAAATATTTCATAATTACATCAGGAAGCTTGATAACAACATCACATGTCCTTGGAGAAGTTAGAGCCACGATCACCCTGGCTTGTCGAGAAGGGTTCTTGTCCGTTTTTTCAGAGAACCCCAGCATAAATGCAGCCCCAGGGACAAACTTGTAAAACCTTCAAAAGTTCAAATCAGAAAGATCTGGTGAGATGGAGAAACAAAAGGCTGCACACATCCCAACCAGATTGTCTGACACCTGTGTGTAAGCAGCACAAGAGTCTTCAGGACGCCTGGTTATGTCCTCACACCCAGTTCTCTGCTCTACTGTTCAAGTGTTCAGCAAAAGGAAGGATCTGTTCCTCAGTTTGCAGTAATTATGTCCAGTGTAAAGAATTAATGTACATTAAAATAAGATGTAATCCCACTCAGCTTTTACGTCCAAAGGCAATACTTGGACAGATCAGAGAATAAAATACCAGGCAGCACTTAAGCCACTAGAACCTCGTGTGCAGATGCTGATTTTTCCCAGTTGACCAGTATTGTGAAAAAGTATCACTAAAGACTAAATCCTCACCATTCTGCTATGGATTTGACACTGGAAGGAACTTTAGGCCACTCCAGTTTCACTTGTACGGCAGGGTGGGCAGCAAACCGCCCAGTTACCAGCTCCGAGGAAACCTTGTAGTCCCGGCAATTCCGTCCCCACGTCAGGTAAGCCTGTAATGCAGGGACAAATGGTCCATTTTTGAATGCCTGGAGCACGGTTTTCCTGTGATCCATCTATAGTTGTGCAAGCCAGTCTTGAGCCTTACCGCTGCCTTGTGAGCATTGAGGACTGAAGCATCAGCACAGAGCTTCCACTTGCTTGAATCTGTGAGGTTTGACACAAATACCTGCACCCGGGGCCTGGCAGAGTCAGTATCAGCATATACCACAAGCTGGAGGCCTCCTATCTTCTTATCATCACGGATGCCATGAAGAAAAGCAGCTAATACTGGTGTTTTAACATCTCCCAAAAACTTCGGCTAAGAAGAAGGGGGAGAAAGTATGCAAAGCATATAATTATAGAAGAGTTGCCATGGAACATTTTAGATGCAAGATCTAGATGGATAAATGAAAACTAAACAACTGAACTACAAATATATACCAGCATACGTGTCACACATATATACATGCCTATAAAACTTTGAGTGTATGTCTTTAATGTGCACGTGCCTCTGCATGCCAGATGGATTTTATCACTGCGTTTATATGAGCCAAAATTTGTGCCATTTCCTGAGCTACAGCTGATACCATGGAAATATTCATATAATTAAAATACAGTAATGACTATACGATTTGGGCTTCATTGTTAGTATCCAGACTGTGAATAAAAGAAAGTGGTTCAGTTTGAACAACATCAGCTGTCAGTTGTATGCGTCACTCATTCCCACAGCAATAACATCCCCCAGCTCCTCTCCTCTTGTTTATCTGTCTGGGTTTGGTGTTGGCTTTCTCCTCACCCTTCAGCTGGGAGTTCTGTGGGGCAGTCAGGTTTTGTGTTTGCACAGCAACCTGGCACAGAATATAACCCAGGACATTTTCTTCAACATCAAGAACCTCTTCCCCTGGAGCACAGCATTAAGTGCCCTATGACCTTCAGTATCTTCACTGCACCATTCTCAGGCCTGCAGACAGCAGCAGGGTGGTGGTGAGGAGCCCAGGTGCTCCATGTCCCCTCTGGACCGTGCCTTTTGCTGAGGCTGCTCCGAGCCTCGGCTGCCACGGCCAAGGTCCTCGCACTGCCACTGCAGCACCCCAGCCTCCCTCCAGGCTGCAGAGGCCACAAGATCAGTCTCTGCAGGCAGCTGTTGGGTGGGATTCCCATGAGGGAAGGGTTGTGTTGCAAGTGAGAAGGATCCTCGCTGCAGAGGAAAGAGCATGTGGGAACTATGGTGCATGTCTAGACTGATACCTGAGACTCGAGAGGTTGGCATTTCTCCCTTCCCATTACCCTAAATATACAATTACTGTGAGTGCACAGCCACCCTGCCATCATTCCAAGCTGTCAAAACCTTCTAAAAATGATGCAACTAACCCATGAAGCTCGAGATGAGGCATGACTGGATCTGGCGGAGGAATGTGAGCTGCTAGTTTGGTCATCTGGGAGTTTTTCTTTTGGGAACTGTAAAAAAAAACAAAACAAAACCAAACCAAGGGTTTGCTAAGAGGGTAACTTTAAAGCATGCTTGAAGAAATTGCACAAGGCAGCGCCAAACAATACTCTCTCTCATGGTACTTGGGTTGCTAAGGTTGTGTTCCAACCCTGAGCAACACAATGACTTGCCAATGACTTGGCTTTGTCCTGCTTAGTACGTAGGATCTAACTCAGAAAAATCTTGTTTGCCCAAACACATCTGACTCCTCACAGTCCATAAGGACCATGTCTAGATGAGAATTCCCTCTATGAAAAAACAGTGGACCAAAGCAAGTCAAATTAAATCAGCTTCTCACTTTAATATGAAAGGCCAGAAATTATGCACCGGCCTGATAACTGGAGGATAAACTGAATGGAAAGGAGCATCTGAGTGGGCACACACTGCTGAAATGCTACTTTTTGAGGAACACTGATATCAAGTACACTGCTCTGGCTGGGTCATGCCCTAGTAAGAATCTGCTCAACCAAAATCCTATCACTATCCATGTTGTGTACCTGCAGTGATTCCAACCCAAGAAACCAAGTGATCAAAGCCAGTCAAATGAACCACACTTCTGATGGTTCCTCCAAAGTGTGCAGCTCCAGTCTTTTTCATTGCTTTGGCACAGGCTTTGCATCTCCTTTACGGAGCCACAAGTGGCTTCATATGCACAGCACAAAAAAGGAACACAGCTTTCTGTCTTTCTGCATCTCAGAAGAACCAGCACGGTTCTAATGTTATCAGTACTGTAATTTTCCTCAACAAAGACAACAAGTTGCATTTAAAGTCTCCACTTGACTCTTGACAGATTCCATACTTCTTTTACTGAGGAAAGAAAAACTCACCTCTTGTCTATGTGCTGATTTAAAATGGTACTGATAAATCTCATGAGCTTCCTTTGAAAATGACAAAAACAAGAAGATTAGAAGTCTCAGATGAAAAGAAATGCTGCAATTATATAGAAATCTAAGCACTGGGAATTAAATAAGAAATTTACTGATTATCATTCATACATAGTTCTGTATGCTTAGTCACAAGCACATAATGCAAGACAAAGTAGTTTATATAAAGCATTAATGTTTCTACCACAAAATTAAGACAGAAATATGCAATGTTTACGGGCAGAAACTTGTCAAAAAAACCCAATATTCCCTGCCAGAAACAAAAGTTTCAACAAACAAGTGGAAACTTTTGAGACGAAGTAAACATCTGAGCCAATGATTTCAGGTGTGTTTGTAGAATAAATTTTGCAATTTTACATTGCTAAAATTTACTGGTCAACTCATAATGCCCTTAATGGCCCGCCACCATCAGGAATGTGATCCACAAACATTAACAGCATCAGTCGATTTATTGACAAAATTACCCATATTTTGGAATATGCGCTGCTGCTGCTGCTGCCACCTTCCAGATGTCCTGAATGATGCTCATGGCTGTGGTGGCTCAGTGACTCGCTGCTGCTGCTGCTGCTGCCATTCACGTACTTCCAGTGATGCCCATGGCTATGATGACTCGATGACTTCCTGCTGCTGCTACTGCTGCTGCTGCTACTGCTGCTTTTGCTGCTTCTGTCACTGCTGCTGCTACTGCTGCTGCTCCCACTGCTGCTGCTACTGCTGCTTCTGCTGCTTTTGCTGCTTCTGTCACTGCTGCTGCTCCCACTGCTGCTGCTACTGCTGCTTTTGCTGCTTCTGTCACTGCTGCTGCTTCTACTGCTGCTGCTCCCACTGCTGCTGCTACTGCTACTTTTGTCACTGCTGCTACTACTGCTCTTGCTACTTCTGCTGCTACTGCTACTGCTCTTGCTACTTCTGTCACTGCTGCTGCTACTGCTACTTCTGCTGCTACTGCTACTGCTCTTGCTACTTCTGCCACTGCTACTGCTGCTGCTACTGCTCTTGCTGCTTCGGCCACTACTGCTGCTGCTGCTCTTGCTACTTCTGCCACTACTGCTGCTGCTCTTGCTGCTTGCGTCTTTGTTTCTTGCTTGCTTTTCTTGATCATTCTCATCTTCATCACCAGCCTCTTTACGACGAGGAGAAACAGCAGATGATGAGGAAGAGGAGACAGCTGAGGAGGCAGAAGATGAGCTGGAGGGATGTTTTTTATCAGGGTCTGCCCCAAGCTCTGTTAGCACAGTGTTTTCTTTCTTTGAGGGTCGCTTCTTCTGGTGCCGTGTTTTATTTGCAACCTGCAAAAACAGTCCAAGAGGTGCAAAAGAAAGAATACATCTGGTCCTGTTTTTACAAAGTAAAACTTCTGTGGGTGTCAGACAAAGCTGGGTTCTCACAACAGCCTTTCAAAGAAAAACCACCTCCCTGCTTCACTCACTGCAGAAGCTGCAGAATTCCCTCAGATCCACCCTGCCCAGCTGAAATCCAGCCCAGCACAGACCACCTTGCTGGATGCACCCCATAGGAGCAATCCCTCAGCATGGGCCACTAGCACCTTTCAAACCAGCCCCATCCTTTCTTTGCCATGCCAGCTTTCCACACTGAACTTCAAATTCTTGCCCTCTTTTAGGGGAAAATATTCCCCACTGCCATGTTCGAAGTCACTTGCCTTGAACACATTTTCAATGCCCAGAATCTTCTTCAGTTTAGCTTGAATGTCCTCATACAGAGATGATTCACCCTCTTCCTCAGACTCCGACTTTACTTCATGAATTATTTTGGAAGCTGCTCTGGATCCTGCCTGAATCTCCAGCTGAATTTTGTCAATATCAGCATCTGTTTCAACTACACACCAATTGCACACATTAGAAGGTTATACTGCTTCAAATAGCACTGCCAAGCCTAAGATGCTCAGTATTTTACCTGGGATCAAGACTATTTTAGCTTCATGTTCTCCAACGAATCTGTGCAAATACGTATTTTTTAGGAAACTGGCATCTCGTGACTTTCTGGAAAAGCAGAGCTGACACCCAAGATGATGCAGTTTGACGCAAATGTCTCGTTTGTGAGTTTTTCTTCCCGTGATGTGGGCAAGACCCTCTAGAGAGCTATAGGCCTCTTTCCTGGACGTGCTGTCAGCTTCTTGCTGCGTTAGAGATGAGCACGTGAATACCACTGGGAGTGTGTCACAGGCAAGAGTAAAACTACAGACACCCCTTACAGAGAGCGTAAATATTACTATACAAGCAAAAAGAAATAGGTTACCTTTGTGAAATCTTCACCAGAAGCTCTGTCTGATGGTTTGAAAGGTTCTTCCATAATATTTGATGAAGCATCTCCTGGGAGAATTGAGGTTCTCTTTTCAACACCTAGCTCTCCTAAATTTCTTGATACAGCAAAAGCCTTATGTCTGTTAAGATATGTGCAAAAAAATGGTGAATTATTCTGACTCCTTGTCTTTGGATTAAATGAAATACATCTCTGTCAGTTTAATGTGACAGCACAGAGATATGATATTTGAACACAGGGATTATATATGAATTCAGAGATATAAATATTACTGAAAAAAAAAAGAGTTTATGACAAATATAAATTTTCCTCTATCACAGGAAGTTTTCAAAATCTGGATGCATTTAAACAAAATTTCCAAAACAGTAAAAATATTCCTTCAAACACAAAAATCAAAATCCCTGAAAGACAATAAAATAATAAAAAATACTAAGAACACAAAAAACTAAAAAATTTAATATAAAAATTACACTGCTAAATAATTTAAGTATCTTTTGATTTTTAGCTACTATATTTTTCTTCCTCATGCTTTATTCCAAAGGTTCTGCTACATGCTGAAGATTACTCTGCCTATCTACAAACCTCTGTGGGGTAAGTCAATAGTGAGCTTTGTCAGGTTTCAGCAACACGAAATATTCTGAAGTAATGGTGCCATACCTTCCAACCACTATCTCAGTTTCCTCATGGCATGGTTTTGTTTCAATCTTAATATTTTTCAGCTTCATGTCTATCTTGGCATCAAACTTCATTGGCATTCTTGTCAGGACCTTGCCTTGAATTTCCACAGCTTGTTGGAAGTATTCTGTGTTGACACCCATTGTTGAAAATTTCTGTATGTATAAGCTGAAACAGAGTGCAGCAGTCAGGTGTAAGAAAGGTATTTTTTAACCCACGTGGTTCTGCCTTCTCTTAAAAACCTTCTTCATACACAAAGCCTTAGAAACCTGTCGTACCTGGGGTTTATGTCAGAATGAATCTGCACAGTGGATTCAAGCAACTGTGAAGGTCTGAAATCTCCAGTTAAAGGGGGAGTTATCTTTCCATCAACTGCAAATGCAAGAACAATATGTAAATATGGTAAAAATGAAAGGAGTCAAACATAACCAAACACAGTTTTCAGCAGGAGGTGGTATTTTTGTTAGTTCAACAAGTACGGCTAGAAAACAAGACAGACTTTGGGGTACATGAGACCTTTTATGATTCTGAAGAATACTGAAAATATACAGGAAGCTCCTTCTGTAGGCAAAGGCTCTGTTGCAACATATTGAAAATGGAAATAAAAATATACTAAGAAAAATATACTAAGAAAATGAAGAGCTGACCCAAATTGAAAGTTTTATAATTAGTGTAACATTAAAATTTCAGAAACATGGGGAATCAGAAGACAGAGTAAATGAAGGAAACCAGGCTAAACAACCTCTGCTCTCCAATCTTTCCTCCCAGGCTAAACAACCTCTGCTCTCCAATCTTTCCTCACATCAAGTGTGAATGTCTTTCTTGTACTGTCCAAAACCAGACATTGTACTCCAGATGCAGCTGGAAACGTGCTAAATAGAGAAGGAAATCATTGTCACATTGGCTCTGCTCTTGCTTCTGCAGCCCATGACGCAGTTGGCCTTCGTCACCACATGAGCACACTGCTGGTTTATCATACCAGCTTGTCCTGGCCTTCCTGCAGAACTGCTCTCTGTCTGGGTGATGCCCAGCCTGTACACTTGCATGGGTTACTCCATCCCAGCTGAAGGACTTTGCATTGCCTTTGCCATATTTCACCACACCTCTGTCAGGCCATCCTCTCCAGCATGTCAGCCTGCCTGTCAGTGGCAGCCTGACCCGCCAGTGCTCCCACCAACTCAGTGTCAATATTGACAGATTTGCTGGGGCTGCCTTCTTTTCCAAAAAAAAGGGCAAAGAACAAGTGCCAATGGCAGAGGAACATTTCTCATAGCAAGTCACCAATTGTATTTTCAGCTGTTGACTACTCTTGGAGATCAGCAGTCCAGACAACCTTCACTCATTTTGTAGCCCATCCATCCAATTCATACCTTCCCAACTTGGCTACAAGGATGTTATTAAAAAAAAAAAAAAAAAATTAAAATACACAGAAAACACCTAGAAGGGGCAGACCCACAGAAAACACCTAGAAGGGGCAGACCTGCAAAGATGTTACTAAAGCAAACTAACAAACCAAAAACCAGGAGCAGCAAAGAGTGGATATGTGGGAGAGCACAAGTACATGTACATCACCCTTCATTCTTTATGTGGTGTCAGCAGATACAAGGGTCATTTTTGCCTAATTTAAGCCTGCTGCACAGCACACAGTCTGATCACTGAATTAACTTCTTGATGAGGATTCACACTTATATATTTATTCTTTTAAAAAGAACTCTCATCTCTTTTCACAGGCCCTCTTCTCTTCCTGCCTTCTTAACTTTACTAACAGTTGTCTTTTTATTGTCTACTATTTTCTTCTCCTTTTAAATAACCATTGACTCCTGCTTAGCTTGTGTGTGCATCTCTCAGGAGTCACCCCCTTCTGCCCATGTCTGCATCAGCTCCTCCTGCAGCTCTTGGGTTTTTCTGGCCCTGAATGTCGTGACCGCTCTCTCTCTGGCTTCCCAGGTTCTCATCTCACCTTTTCTGTCTTCAATCCAAAGACAATGCACAAATCAGTGCATCCAGCTTCTCTTCAAACATCTTCACTGCCCCACTCTCCAATACAAAAACTAGTTCTTTTTTTTTAATTCCTGGCTTTCCACTTCTTTCTCCAGCCTCCCTCAGCCCCTGTTCCTCTCGCCCCCTGCTCAGAGCTTGCTACGCTGATCTCCCACTGTGGGAACCCAGAATGCAGAGAATATTTCCCTGCCTGTTTTGAAGGGTTCTATCCCCCTGGACAACACTGTTTTTGACCTTTATCCATGGAGAAAACTGCCAACTCTTTGGGAAGAACTAGAATCTACTCCAGTGTGAACTAAATGATAGAATGTTATGTAAGGTTATCACAGGGTGAAAAATCTAAAGGTTTTGGGTTTATTAACGTAGTAAATAGATAAAAAGCAAAAACTCTAAAATGGAGGATTGTTGTTGTTTCTAGACCTTCCTCTTCTTCTTCTAGTATGCCATATTCTGCAGTAGAAGAAGTCTAAAATTATTGGGTGAAAAATTCCGCAGTTCCTGTGTATGTGGTAAGAGCATTTGTCTAACATTGGTAGAAAAGTGAAAATATCTTTCATTTTAAGTTTTAATTGGATGATTTACCTTTAAGAAGGCCGTGTTATCTTGGTAAGGGGGCATTCTGCTGCATTCTCTGCTTTGTGCTGTGTCTGGGTCACGCTAGTGACTTTACTTCTCTGATAAGACCTGATAAACTATCTTCAAGCAGAGAGTGCTGAAAGTTTCTTTAGAATCACTCCCCCATCAGGGGAAAACCTGGCTTAAGACACAGCTAAATCAGGGGCAGGGGTCCACATCCCACTTCCCAGCTCACCGCTGACGGCAGCCCGGGCCAGAGCGGTGAGGTAGGAGCTGTATTCCAGAGGCAGCCCCGTGCAGGTGGGGACGATGTAGCGCAGCTCTCCCAGCCACACGGGCTGCGTCCACTGCCCCGCGAGGCCGCTGCGCAGCTGGCCAGCCAGCCTCTTCAGCACCGTGCTCCTGTCAGCGGGTTCCACGACACTCTGCAGTAAAACAGACCCAGGAGGTTGGGATATGAAAGTGTAATGCTGTCCAGTACTGCAAATAAAGGTAGGGGTTCCTGGTACCTTCACAGCCTGTTGTAGGACTTCCTTATTGATGTTGATGTAGGCCAGCTCTTGGCCAAAGAGTTTAAAGTAGGCTGATATCAGGGGTGTTTCTGTTGGCAGCTCCTTCCATCCCAGCAGCTGGGGAACAGATAAAGAAACAAGCGAAGTTTCTTAATGCAACACTTCACAAACGATCATTCATTCAGGTGACTAAACCCATCACTGGCCAAGCTGCCCTTTTGCTTTGTAAAATTTCCAATTTTAATAGCATGATGGCACTAATTCAGACTTTCTTCCACCATTGAGATGCCCACAAATGTTTGGTATTCCAATACAATAACATTCACACACAGGGTCTGGGCTGTTAGTACCACTAAACCCAATTTGAAGGCACAGCAAAAAAAAAATCTTTTCTTCTGAAGGCAAAGGCATATTCTTGTAAACTAGGGGAGATAGATGAAGGGAGGGAGCAGGAAGCCTGCCAGGCATGTGACACACCATGCTGCAATGCCTGCCGCTCCCTTCACCTCCTGTGCTCCTCCTGCAGCCATCTCTGAGGTGGGGAGGAGGCAGAGCCAGAGCAACAACTGGCAGAAGCTCCTGCAGCCATGGTAGATGTCCCCTGCAGTCCCCACTGCGTGTCTGTCCTTCACAGAAATACTTGAGCTGACTCCCAGGAGAGGAGTTTACCTCCTGAGACAGGGCTTAACCAGAGCGAGAAGCATCACTAAATGCCCCTTCACATAACCCACACGTTGTATTACTGAAAATACCTACAGCTTTTCCAATCTCCTTTATCTTTTTGTATGTGGAATATTCAGCAAACGGGATATTTCGTTTCATGATGACATCTGTGAGGCCTTCCACTCGGACACCAGCCTACCAAAACAGCATGAGAAGGAGCAGACTGAAACGTGCTTACAGAGACTAAACTTTGTGAGCAGTTTTAATTTTAATTTATTATTGACTTAGGTAAATATTTACCTCCACCAAATCAGCCACCGACCCTGCAGAATATGCCATCAGCTTGGAAATTATTGCTGATGGGAACATCGTTCCTGGGCTGTTCATAACAAAGACATCTCCAGCAGCACCAATTTTATAGTTATCTGTGGCAGAAGGAAACAAGAGACATCTTTTTTCTATCCATTCTGCTTATCATTCAAGATCATATTTCTGCAGCTTTTTCCACTGCCAACTGTAAGATATCTCATTATATAAAATCTAACTGTTTAGGCAGAAATTATTAAATGGCTACTCTAACCATGTGAGTCTCACATTTAATTAAATTTCTCACCGAATCAAAGAATGCCATATTTCTCCAAAGGAGGTAATATTTTAATGGATTTCTGAAGTGGAAGGTTCCTGATCCTGAAGCACTTACTCACCAAAGTAACCACCAACACGTATGACCTTGCTGTAGCGATAGCTCAGCCTGTCCAATTTGGGGGCCAGCAGCTTAAGGGCAATATTGCAAGCTGAAGATCTAAACAAAATGAGAAAGGTAATAGTATCCAGAAACAAGCTGCACCCTCTCAGTAAATAAACTGACTTAGTTGTCAGCACATGCAGAAGATCATTATTTACAGAAGAGCACCCGCTTTGCTCTGTCTCCACTCACATGTTGTACGTGTACGGCAATGTGCTCTTGGACAAAGCCTTCATGTGGGAATACACAAAACTGGCCACTTGCAAATTGCTCTCCTTCATGGCCACATTGGCAATGGTTGTTATTAAGGGAAGGGCAGGCCTTGTCTCAAAGATAACAGCACAAGCCATCATCCGCACTTCGGGGGAAAGCGACTCGTCAGCGAGGATCTGGATGAGGTATCCCTGCACCTGCAGAGACAAAACAGTGTCTGCAATTAACAATAACTGAAACCATTTTGGAAACTGGATCCACACCTAACCCACAGGAAATATGGGAGAGAGGATTATTATTCCTGCAGAAAGGTTTCCTGATCTTTTTTACTGCAGGGTTCCATGTAACTTTATTAATATAACTGAAGGGGCCACGATGGAACAGCCCCATGGAGGCACTGAACCCAAAATAAATGTCCATCTATCGATGTATTGACTCAACCCATGACAATCAAAAAGGCATCAGCATTACTTTGTGTGTTACTGACATTCAAATATCAGTGAATATCTTTTGAAGAAAAAAATGTAGATAATAAGACAGATCCATTCTTTGAAGAAACTCCACTGACCCAGTGAGCATGCTTCACTGTTTTAGACCAGTTTTTAAATGGTTCAGCAGTTCACCAAAAGCAGTCTGAGTGAATGGTTTCTCATACAGGTCCTCTACCTAACCCATCTGAAAGGCAGGAGTCTTGCCTACACTCTCTGTGACAGCAACCTCAGTGTGGGGTCAGTGGTGACCCATCCAACCTCAAGGCAGGGGTCTAAAAGAGGCAGAGCAATGCTGACATTTGGCCTAGGAGTTTAACAGAAAGTGTCTCTCCTCCTGACTATAGAGGCAATTTAAACTACATGTCTGACTTTTAAGTGTCCACTATATATAACTAGCACAGAACTTAGTTGGTTACGACAGGTGATAAAAGCAACACTGCTGATATCCTTCCGGAAGCTTCCTACTGACTAATTATCATTACAGCTTAGCAGAAACCATCAGCTGAATAAAACTGTATAGTATTGTTCTTAAAAATAATATTTTTTTTAAAAAAACATGCTGAATCTACACACACGACACCATTAAAATCATTCCCCTTATGGCCTATATTCTAATTCACTGAGTAGGGAAAACCTGCCAGATCCTACTTACTGTTTTGCGGTCCTTCCAAGCGATTTTTCTCAAGGCCATTATGGCATCAACCTGAATGTGGATGGGGATATCAGAAGCACTGGATGAAAATATGGGAAGGAACTTCAGGATACGCTTGATGCTGGCTGGTTCTCCCATGTTGCCCATGCACTTCAGAGCTAATTTCATTTTGTCCTCACGGCCCCTGCTGATTGCTTCATCTGCCAGGTCATGGATGGGCTGTAAACAAAGCACAGTTCAATCTTCTCATTCTAGTGTATAGACTGTCCAGTTTCACCCTTACCCACTGAAAAGCCTATCACAATAAAGCAGCTAGTTTTAATAAAATCATTCAACAGTGGTTTCTCTCGGGATTTACCCTTGCAATGTGAAAACTGTGTTGTCAATGATGAAACAAATAACTATATTGATAAAATGATTCAATGCCTTTGTTTTGAAGAAAACCTAAAAAAATGAGTATATATCTTTCCAGTCACCATTTTTATATTGTATCTTAAAAGTAAGCTAATAAAATGAACATTGCTAAGCTATTAAAAAAAAATACTTGGCAAAAATCCACCCACCTGGAGAGCTTCTTTAGGACAAGCTGAGGTCTGAGAACAGTATCTATTCACCACAGAACTGTATCCTAAGCTGGCAAGTTGTTGAAGCATGGGATTTTTCTGGATTCGAGAACTTGTCACTAAATCCTGTGAAGAAGAAAAAAATGAATTCATTATTTAATACTGTGCTTCACGAAGCTTTCAGAGCAGGAAAATCATCAGATCTTATTTGAAGGGATCAATTTCAGAATGATTACTGTTCTCATCCTAGCAAATGAAAGTAGGTTGTAGACATTATGTTTGGAAGCTTCACTGAGGAGCTTAATTCCCCACTAGTTTATACATATATTAGCTTACACAGCTACATTTTGATTTTCCTCAACTGACCATAACATTGAGAACATTAAGATTATGGATAAACATCAATGTATAAATGGAGTATTTCTAGAAAAATGTGCAACTCAATTATATTAATGATGCATTTTCACATCATATCCTCTTTTCCTGTTTAAAAAGAATATTGTCTAGAGATGGCAAAAATCCTATTCAGAATAAATGATTCATTATTGTGTCAACATGTTTGATGTTTGCACTAATACTTTTCCTGCAGCACTTTCCAATTCATGGACTAGTTTGCAATTGAAAGAGCTGCTCAAGTGACGTAACACACCAATCATTATTTGTTTCAGAAGAGATTAAAGGGGACAAAGTTTTGTCTGTAGACAGTGTAACAAAGCAAACTAAATCAAACTAATTCCCAGCAAACTAAAATGGGAATTGATCACAGAAGCTCCTATAAGAGGAGGGCTTTATATCAATATAGAGAAATGAAGACACAGAACTCTCCTCTAATAAATGCTATGCCAAAAGAAATTAATGGGTCAACGTTTGAATAAAATTAGTGTACGCAAGAGGAGAATCCAGTCTTTAATGTACTTAATCACAGGTCGTTAACTATCATTCCTTTCGTTGTGAGACAGGAAAGATTCCCAGGGCTTTACTCACTGCTGCTATCGGAACAGTGTGTTCATCAGCTTTTGTTGAATGGAGAGCAAAGGGAACACTCAGAAGAGCCTGAAGGTAGCTCAGGTCATCGCTGCGGATTCTGCTCTTAATGAATTTGAGTGCTTCTGTGGTGCCTGTCGCAGAAACTGCACTCAGCAGCCATCGCCTGCAAATAGATTTTCAAAAAATCCTTCATTTTAGCTCCCAGTTGTCAGAAAACCGGAAAAGTTTCTTAGAGGTTGATACAATGAAATACCTGTAGCGGGGTTTATCCGAACATTGTCTCCAGATGGACTCCAGGCTGTCAGCGCTTGCTGTGCGGCAGAGCTGGACAAGCTCCAGGAAACGGTAGGGAAGATCATCGTGGAAATCTTGTTGGTTATTTAGGACTATGTGTTGCAGTGTTTCAATTATCTGTTACAAAACACAAGAGAGAGGGCATACATAATTACATTCTTTGGAATTTATGATCACTGTTTGTTTTTTATTTTAACTAGGAAAGCAATTTGGAAAAAAATACTCTACCCGTTGCTCAGGGTTTTTTATCTTGATGAGCTGCACTGACATCTGTGGCAGTACTGCTGGGAACTGGTAACGAAGGTCTCCATAGTTCTCCATGGAGATGTCAGGGGAGCTCCCCCGTTCACTCCTCACCTCAAGCAAGGTGAGTTGTTGTCTGTCAAGAGACAAGTGTCACAGAAGAAAGGCATTATCTCTCTTCATCCATGCACCTTGTTGTTTGCTGGTTCAGTGATATTGAGACTGTATCAGTTCTACTCTTTAACAATTTTTCTTATCAAAAGAAAACCTTTTGCTAATGAATAAAGCCTTCTATCTGGAATAAAATGGTATTGGAATTCCCTGTGAAGAAATTGTTTCCGAGGAGAAGCAAAATTACTGTCTGCTAAATGAGAGCTATTGACTCTGTGTAATGAATGATCTTATTTCTATGTGCACCATCTTCCTCCTGACACTATAAATTAACCCCTTTTCAGGAACTAACAGAGCAGTAACACTGCATTCTTATGGTATTAGTGAGCAAAACAGCTTTTCTCCTTTTCTTCCATGTAATTATAATGCCAGTTAGTTAGACCAGGGTACAAATAAAGAATGGTTTGCTGAACTTTTAGGACTGTGGAAGTCCCAAGTGTGATTACAGACCTCTATCCAACTGCCATGGAGCTCAATTCTCATTTAACTTCAACGGGGGGTGAAGGGGACTGCTAGAACCTATAATTATTCTCACTCTGTGAAGCCAGCCCATGTGCCACCTACTTTGCTTCCGTGACAGCGACACCGGTGGGTTCACTGAAGGGTGATATCTGATACACCTGCTGAGACACCACCTCTGTGATCAGGGTACCACTGTCTGCCTGCTTCAGCTTGTAGGAGAAAGCTGCAGTCCCTTTGATGATCCTTTCTTTCTGTAGGAGGAGAGAGACCCCAAGAGTGAATGCGAACAGCACAGCCAGGTTTGTAATTAGGAAGATCTTTTCACATCTCACGTACCATAATGTCAGCAGGGCAGGGATAGATGTAAGCCATTCCAAGACTCTTCACCACTTTTTCCTGGCAATTATTTTGGTCTACAGTTTTGGTAACAGAGACTCGGCTGTTCTTCCTGTCTTCCTGGATGACATACCTCGTATGGCAAACACCTCCAATTCCAGCCTGGCAGATGAACACAGATGATGAGACTTCCCAATTATATCAGGATTTCACAGTGTGAAAAGTTTTTCTTAATGAAGATTATCAATGAACCTGTTACTATTACATACAAATATTCCTACTGAACTAAAAAGTAGGTGTGGGAACAATACTCGGTCAGGGGATGGAGTTTAAAAAGTAATCAATTAATTAATATCAACAATTAGCAAACAAAATGTATCATGTAGCTGTATTATGGAAGCCATATAACAAATATATTCATAGCTAATTTTTTTTTTCTTCAAAGAACAGCATGTTAAGATTTAAAGACAGATGTCTTAGAAAGAATTTGGCCCAGATAATTTGTTCAACACACATGCATATATTTTTTTCTATATGAATGAAAATCACCCTTTTCTTACTACAAACATTCAAAAGTAGATGCAAATAAACAGAAACTCAGAGGAAGAGAAACCAAAGAGGATAAACACATCCTTTCAGCAAAATAGTTTTAGAATGGAAAGAAACAAACCTCTTGCAATTCATACACATTCTGTGACTTTTTAATGGTTATCTGTATCATGTTCAGTATTCCTCTCACTATGTTAATGCAAATATCAGGGCAGTTTTCTGGGCCATAAATGTTTCCAATCCGTCCACTGTTGTATTCAAACTTGAAGGGCCGGGTAAGGCATGAGGAAACCATCTGGGTGATTTTGGAAGATCGAGTGAATGGGTCCCTGGGCCAGATGCCATTGTATTCCTCAAACTGTGGGGAGCGGATCTGCGAGGAAATTAAGAAACTTAAGTGAATAAATTTCTTTGGTACTAAGTATGCAAACTGATTGGAAGAAATTAACAGAAACGCTAGTTAGGTACTCTTTCCTTCCAAATGTAGGCTTAGAAAGTCATACAGCAATTTATTCTTTTGTCTCGTGGTAACACCACATGCAAACCCTGTCGGATCAACAGTACTGTTTTATCTTACAGAAGCAGTTAACATATCAAATAAAAGTCTCCCTTTTTGTCAGCCTTAAAACAAATACTCTCCTTTAGACAAAATTTAGCATTTAAAAACCTTCTATCATTCTAAATTTTAAAAAATGTAGTTTTAGAATGCTTCATTTTACCTCATTCCTATACATCTTTTTTTGGACTAAACTAATTACTATATTTGCTTCATGTTTGCGAATTGTTTAAATCAACCACAATATTTCAGCAATGAACAATATATTTATAAACACTGAGACACAATGTAAATAAGAAGCTATTCAATAACTTTGGCAAAGTTACTGCCAGCTTAGGTGCCTCAGAGCACAGGCTGGTGCACACCATACAAGAATTCCAGGACAAAGACTATAGTGTGAAATTCAATCCTTAGCCCCAAATTTGAAAGATCTACAGTTCAATACAACTGGTGAGACCTGTCACTGAATTCAGTATTCCAAAAAGAACCTCTGATTTGTAACTGAATTAAAGGGACAAAAGTACATTTCTGAAGCATATTGATTTTGAATTAAGTCAGGTCCTATCACTGCTGATGTCAGCAGAGGCACAATTTCACAGGTACAGATCTTTTACTGCATTATTCAAGCACTAAAAATTATTACATGCTCCTTTTTGATGATTTTCACTTTTTAATCTTACCTTTATCATGTACCACTTTTTATCTTTAGTTTTTCTCACTTTTTAAGGCTATGTTTAGCAGTTGCTTTCATGACAATGGTTTTATACACCCAAGTCCTGCCTTCCTACAGGAGTCAGAAATGTGTGCTAAGACTAGAATCAAATCTTAAAGCAGGCTTAAATGCATTAAGTTAGTTTGCCATTTTCTAACAGAACCCCCAGAATCTGTATTTCCCATACCAAGCCTTGAGGAACACCTGCTACAAACAACTTCCACATCAAACACAGGTAAGTGACTCGTCACCTCTGAAACTGCAGCTTGGAGATCATTCTCTGATATCTACAGTGGTAAGTCTCTGGTTGTGTTTCCTGCAGCTTTCCTACACGCCAGACCAGCCAGATGCAATCACAGCTGTGATTTTGGCTTACTGTTGGCACATTTATGAGACACAGTACCTTGAGGAGGTAAACGTTCTCCGACAGCCCACTGATCTCTAGTTTGCTGCTCAGGCGCACCCCGGCTTTGGCCAAATTCTTTTCTTGAAGCCCATTCAACACCCAGCCTTCATAACTGTACAAGTAGCTCTTCCTGCTGCTGAATCCAGGCTCTGTGGGAAGTAACAGCCATTTTCACTACACTTGCAAACATGTTCTAATAAATAGAAATAACAGCAAAGTCACTGGAAAAAGGTTATAGAAGAAAATTCACTTACCAATGTCAAACTTTTGACTACCTGCAAAAAGAGATGAAAAAACAGATAAGTAATGTTCAATCTAGATCCAATCACTGCCACTGAACTTAAGGAAAATTTGGGAAGGAAAGGTGAAGAAGGGATATGGAGCCTTACCTACAAGGGTGAGCACTAGTGCAAGTATGATTCCCCTCATAGTGAAGGTGAATGGGGCTCTGACAGACATGGTGAGACTTTTATGGAAGAAAGCTCAGGAACACGTGGCTGTGTTCTGCTGAATTCTCAAGTTTTTTATCAGTTTATGTAAACACTTCCCTTTTTGCAATCATACTTTCTCTTCAGATGGAATAATGGAAATCAAGTCATACCTTGGCATCTTCCTGATTATCTCATAAGCCCTTTGCTGAATTATTTAAAAGTTTCTACTTATCCTAGTAAGTTTTACTAGATCATTTACAATAATTTTACAAGAACCATATTACTCCATTTCCTAGGTTGTGTCACAGCTGGCTGCTGATATTTGGTCCTGCCATAGATTAGGTTGGTTTTGCCCAGGTTATGCTGACCTGGCACCTGACCCAAACTGTTATCTCGCTGATAGCGGCCCAATTAAGAGTCAGTATCACACACTCAGTGTTCTTCCTCTTCCCTCAGCACTGGTTACAGCTACCCCTGTAGACAGCAGACAAGGACAGATATCCCCTTGCTATTATATTCCTATGTGCACCAAAGCACATTCTAAAGAAAACCTTTATATATGGAATACATATATTTATTTGAATAAATCAGAGGATCAGTGTGTCCTTTCAGCTCTGGTCACAATGACCAGGAATATTTTTTAAATGAACAAAGATTTCATAAGCCATTAGCAAATATTTTATCTTTCAAGGTAAATGACAGCCAAATCTGAACAATTAAAAGCCACAGAGACTCCTCCCAGCAAAGCACAGGGAACGGGAGTGCAGGTCAGCTAGAACTTTTGCATTCCCTAAGGAGTTGATCCCAAAATGCAGCTGAATTACCTGAGCAGATGCAGGCTTGCAGGCAGCTTCACCATCGATTTACAGTGAGAGCCCAGAACACATTCACACAAGTGTTCTCTTCCAGAAACCTCGGGGCCACGCAGGCAAGGGGAGATGCACAAAACACGCCTGGCCTGTTTGAGTACGGTGAGATTGGGGGATTGACCAGACTCATTCCTCCCAAACAAGTAACACAGCCTTCCAAAGACAGCTGGGGGGCATCTGGATCAACAATAAAATCAAGAAAAATGCACAGGGCTTCTGAGTGGGAGGATGTTTCTGGAGGAGCAACTTCAGGCAACACAATAAACTGTAGGCTTCGAATCACACAAAAACCACGAATCCCATTCAAATTCAACATCTATGACATAGATAATCAGACACTTTATTTCTACTCCCACAACTCCTACAGTTATATGATTAACCACAGGAGTGTGCATAGTGGCAAATGCTATTTTAACACCCACAAATGAACATTTATTTCCTGTTTCAGCAGTTTCTACAGTCTTCCATTAGCAAGTGCTGTTCCTGGGTTGTCAGTCCCATTGACTTTTTCAAACAGGTTCCACCTGGACTGTAAATCCACCTTGTGCAAACTCTATTTTGGGAACTGCCACCCAGCTCTCCCTGCAGAAGACATTTGAGGGGTGAAGGGTGGACATTTGCTAGAAATGTCTCCTTTTTCATTATTACCTATCTATAGTATTCAAGGGAACCAGCATGTTTTGTGTCTCAGGGGACAAGCTCTTTTATACAGTAGTAATTAAATTTTTATTGTTAAATATTTAAAACAAACTTACCTGGTATGCATTCCAGTTAGTTATACATCTTGTACAAGTCAAAACTTGAATAAAGAACCATGAACACTGTCAATGTGAAAACTACAACAAAATATATACCATGGGAGTTTAGGTTTTTATTACAGTACAATGGTGTAGGGCATAGTGAACATTAGATATCAGAGGTATTGTCTGAAAGCAATAAATAAATCATGGGACAATCTGAAGACTTCTTTTGAGGTCAACATTTCATATCTTCTCATCAACTTCTCTTGCAAATCAGAAGAAACCTAAAACCAAGATGTCTTACAAGACTTCACAGACAAAAGCTTTGTGATAACTGCAATTTAAAAAAAGCTGCACAAGGAATAACTAAGCTAATTCAACAGGCACAGCATTGCCATTATCCTGCATAGCCTTCCCTTCTCCTTTCAAGAATAACCTGTTTTTATTGATATTATCTAGATATATCAGTTACCTTGACCTGGTTAAAATGTACCTGGACACAGAATAAGCCCTAGAAAAGCAGCTACAATATGGTCTGATTTTTCTTTTGTCCTGCTGCAACTGAGGTAGAGAATGCCTGCAGAATCTGGTTGGAAGCACTTCTTCAAACTAGGAAGACAGCTGTGTTGTAGGGAGAAGGTTCTCTCGAAGAAAATTTCCATTTAGTACATTTTTTTTGCTATACAGCCTGTATTGCAGGAGCTATATATTGTATAGGTGTCAGCCACTGGGGATGAAAGGGAAAAAACAAACAGTTCCAATAGAATCCTGGAAAAAAAGTACTCGTACCTAATCAGACTGATATTTATGGTAAAAGCACGCTCATCACAACGAATAAAATGTTTAAAAGCAATGAATATTGTATTTAAGGATTTTTGGGAAATACCACAGTTTAAGGGAACTACTCATCTTTTCAATAGGATGCCTGGGTAGCTAACAATAGCTGTTCTGTAATCACTTGCAGATTACAAGTAGTAGTCCCTGCTTCTTGTTCCTTGAGAAGAGCTCTCACTGTACAACTTCAAACACACACCTATGTGAAGTGACACACCTGTATCACATTCCTGCAGGAAGTCTCCCCCTTTGCTCTTCAACAGACTCTGAGTAAGAAAGATCCTGCAGTTGCTTCCAACAGCTCTAATACCACAATGTCACCTTCTGCAGAATTCATATTAGCAGTAGCTTCAGATTTAAAATCTTCCCAAACACTGCATATAAAGAAATCCAAAAACTCTAGGTATGTTTTACTTTTTTACAGGGACAGGACTGGATCTGTACTCCAGACTTCCAGACCAGGTCTGTGGCCAGCTCAGGACTAAACTGCATACACCCTTCTAGCACAGTCAGCTCTTCCATGGAGGCATTCAAACACATTTCCACTTCTGTAAGATGGGCTACAGAACTCTAAAGCAAAAAGTTAGTACAAAATGTTTATTAATTGCTAATCACTCAATAGACACAATAGGTAATTAATTTTGCTCTTCAAGGCATTATTATCCTACAAGTTACATTCACAAAGAAAACCAGGCTGAAGAAGGAGGGCCTAAGTAGAGCAAACACGAGTGACAGCCCCAGTAGGGCACCCACGAGCACACGCTGGAGCAGCAGCAGCCCCTGGTGGCATCCGGATCCTGCCTCAGCCAGGGAGGGCTGCACTCACTTCCTACTGGCTTGAAAACAATCCTACCTGCAGAGTTCTCTTCTCCCACTTAATATATTAAATTTTCACTTTACTTAAGTTTTTTGAATGTGTATTTATTCCTCCACAACTAAAATTCAGGCGAGAGCTGCCCAACAAATGGGAAAGGTGAAACCCAACAGGAACTGTACACTGCTAAAAAGCTGCAGTAACTGACATCATTATGAACACCCATTTACTGGGGAAGAACAGGAGAAACAGAAATATTATGTCTTTCCAACCTGACTACCCATGCAGCAAAAAGCCAACCAAGACATCAGTATTATTATTATCATTATATCCAATTCTGCTCCCTTCAGGGTGCTATACAGAAACCACACAAGTATCCTCTGCAGTTTACATTGGCTACTACTTCATCTCAAGCTGTAACTCAATGTACTGAACTCATCAGCAGAAACTGCAGCTTTCTGCCTTAGCTTCTTGGAGAACTGCAGTCTCCTCTCTTCCCTAGATTATCCTACCACTATTTTTCCAGGTAGTCCAATCACTACACTCCATCCAATTCTGAAGAAAATGGGCAGAGCAACAAAGGATTTTCAGTGAAGGATTCTAAACTTGAGTTAATTTCCCACATATGACCCCAAGAAAGGCAGTTTAAGCTTCGACATCTTCCAAACAATCAATTACACAAGGATCAGAGGTACACTAGCTCTGCATATGTGATCACTTTATATGATCACATATGCACAAAAACCCAACAGAGAAGGTGGATTTGAACTGGGCAAGGAAAATTACATACACTGAGTAACTAAAGGAGACTTAAAAACATCTTACCTCTAACTTGGCTATTTTTATTACATTATAAGCAAAAGAGACTTCCCCAAGGCTACATGAAAAATTAAATTCAGGAGCCAATTAAAACAAAAAACCTACAAAAATACAAAACCAGCACCAGATTTGGACACATTGTATATAGCCCTATAACCATGGGAGATTAAAAGTTTACTGCACGCAAATAATAGAACCAGGATTTTTTAGAATAGAATTACACGTTTATTGTTCACATTTGAAATACTTTGGTTCCTGACTGAACCGCTGAAAGTCCTAATGGATCTGTAAACTGACTGTCACTATAAAACAATTTAAAATGCCATGTAAAATAATATTTATGTATGCATGTGTTTCATTTCATGTTTCTCAGCATAACCACTTGTTCTATTTACAAATATATAAAGATTTTGCACTTTAAATCATTGAGATATCAAAGAGGTATTTTCAAATCACACAATAAATATAGAACCTGTTTTGTTAAAAATCTACAGTATACTGTACATTCAAGTCGAGGCAAAAGAGGATTTAATGCCAGTTACACTTGAGACATAAATGAATGTTTCCAATAATTAAACAATTTCTAAAAGTGCTATCTCTGCCTGTGATGAAAGGTAACATTAGGATCCAGTATTTCATTACAGTCAAAGTTTCAGACCATTGCTTTATTCCAGAATTAGAGCTTCTGTTACTAGAAAAATATCAAAGCTTTTATATATTTTTAAATTTTCTTTCAAGAGTTGCAAGAAAGAGGCAAAAAATGGTCTAAAAAATAAAAGCCATGGGCACACACATAGAAACACACCACAATTCAGATCACCACATAATCCTCTAGAAGAATGATCAAACTCACAGCATTCTGTTTCATTTAGAATGATACGTTTATGAACAAGTCTCTAACAAAAAACGCAGCAGGCAACCCTAGGAAGTCTAAGGCAGCTGTTCCATGTGCAAGTTTCTACATAGCAGAGTGCCAACTCCAGAGTCTTCCCATGACTTTGTGCATTCTTCAGTTTCTTCTTTGTCATCACTTTCCACCCACAGATTTGGCATGTTATCTGCAGCAGGTTTTTCTGATGCAACACTGGAAGCGGAAGAAGAAGTTACAATGCAAATAAACAATGCTTTGAATGGAAACAGAGTAGTCTTTTTATGATATGATTAATTTCCTTTGTTATACACCGACAATAAACTTTAGATTATGCTGTGCTCTACATAGAGTTCAGCACTCTAGAAACCATCTACAACATTGTTTCACAAACCTGTTTTGTGCAATATACTGAGATGTCTGGCAAAGTTCTGCTGAAACAGGAGCACTCAGTACAGAGGGAGGTTTTCTTTGCAGAGATGCAGACTTCACAAAACGAATGTCTGGCTCAGAACCTAAGAGAGACCATCATCAGTTAAACTGCAGTCCACTGGAAACAAGAAAATCCTTCAAGTGTTTGTGTCTTCTGCTTAAAAAAAAATAAGTACACAAATACCTTAAGGCAGAGCTGTAATAATAAATCTTATTGCTACAGACCTGGGATAAAATTTTATAATTCTGTGTAATTCTACTGAATGAAGTTATGTTAAAATTAGGACTCTAAATTTGAAAATGCAGCATTTGCACAGACAGCCACCACTGCAAGTAGTTATATGAAGTCACTCTAATGTAGTTTCTCACTTTACAATTGATAAAGCTTTTTTATTCCTTAAGTAAAGACTTCTCCAGCATGCACAGACTAATTAACACCAACATGAAAACCTGCAAACTTGTCAGAACATAGAAAACCAAACCAAAATGAAATTAGATGTCTTACCATTTACATGAACTTAACCATCACTCAAGTCAATGGAAAGACATGGCAAACTTAGCAGGGCCAGATCAATCCCTTCTCACATTTAGATTTCAAAGCTTTCATATGAAGTGGAAAACCAGAATGATTACATCTTCTACAGTATTTATGAAAGCACCTGAAAGTTACCTGCTGTGGTGTCAGGTATTTGATATTCACCAGATTGTTTCACAAATATAAATTCACTACATAAGTAATTATCAGGAAGGGAGTTACATTTCCCTTTTTAAAAGGAAATTTTGAACCATCAGTTCCCCTGACATGTGGAGGCATACAGATCCATGGTTAAGTTTTTCTTGAGACGTTTTGGTTAATTATTTTGTTCATAGTTGCAACTTCTAGTTGAAAGGAAGAAAAAAAATTGTGCAAGAACATAATTTGCACCAAATACTTGCTTCTTAAGAAGGCACTTGGAGTTGTCACATTTTCAGACTTGTAATCAGCAGTCATAGTTAGGAACTGGTGCTTCAGCCACGCTCCTCTATCTTCTTCAAATGCTTTTCTCTAAGAAAAGAAACGACAGTTTACACTTATGACAGGAACAAGCCTAGCCCACATTAAACTGATGCTATTGTGTTTCAGAAAGCCAAAGTTGTAACAGGTCCATGTCACTAAGGAGAGCCAGCAGCTTAACACAGAAAAGACTGTCTGTGAGCCAGCTTTGGAGCCCAACAAGGATTGGCTGAGGAGGCTTTTACAAGCCAAGTCCCATGGTTTGTGCCACAGAGGTCTGAGTAATCCTTTCACTTTACTGCTCCACACTCCATGACACCATCTCCTGTACTGCCCTTCCCCCTCAGAGAAGCACAACTTCTTGGAGGCAGCCCTCATCCAAGGCAGCTGCCAGGAATGTTAACTGCTTAAACCTTCTAAACAGGGAAAAATTACATTGAAAAGAGCACTGATTGCTTCTGATTAAAACTGGGGGGAAAAAAAAATAAAGGGGTTGCTTCACTTTCCAGCCCCTGTGAGGACAGAAAAGGAAAATAATGCCTAACAGACAACCTCCAAGAGATCCAATGGCTCTGGAACCAAGCAACAAGCTGTTCCATCTCCAAAAACCATCAGTGAAACAGGATGCTCCTATGTCAGTAGAAAAACAGAGGAAGCTGAACTCCAACGCAAACTTTCACAAACACCTACAAAGCTTACAGCATTGCTTCTCATTCCATACTTCAGCCTTTTGACAAGCTGAAGCACGAGCAGTTATGCTCATGCTGTGATGTAGTCCTAAACATTTCCAGGCAAACAATTATTGTTTATTATCACTCACGACTTCTAAAGCAGAATTTAATATGCAACATGAAATTCACCAACTCACTAAAATGCAAATAAAATTAATTAAGTCATAGTCAGTATTTGTTACCATGTGAACTACTGCTATCCCAGTATCTTAAGTAAAATCTAGTGTATTTTATATTCTGGGTCAGACAGCTTGTCCAGTTAGCTCCATATCCTGTCTCCACCAGTGGCCACAAGAGATGCTATTTATGAGCATGGCCACTTTCTGCAGTGCATCCCCCACAGGTTCCCAGTCCCAAATGCCATTTGATTATAGATGCTGAAAGACACCCCCTTGTGCCCCACTTTTATTATATGTGAACGTGTTGCCCATAAACTCAGGCAACTGCCTTTTGAACTTGATGGTATTCACTGCCTTTACATTCTCCTTTTTAAAAAGTCCAGAAGTCAACTACCTAACTAAAAAAAAGGTAGCTTTTTGCATATGTTTTTGACTTAATTTCAAAATTAAGACTTCCCTCTAATTTAAATCTTGAGGGATTTGGTGAACAACAGTAGTGTTTTCATCTGCTTAAACTGAATCCACAGCTTTATAAATTTTAAACACATCCCACTCCAACTTTCTGCTCTGCACATCAAAGCAAGCAGTTCTGTAAGCAATAAAGTCCATTTCTTTTTTCCTTCAATGGCTTTTTTCCTATCGTATCTGTACCTTCCTGGTTTCACAATCACATCATCATAACTTCTCTCTGCCAAGCTTGTAAGCCCCTTCCCATTTTTGACTCTAACTATGGCCTAAACCAAAGCATACATGCTAGAGCTCACTCAGACACATGTACCCTGACTGCCAGTATCTGTGCTTACTGGCCAGCTTAATGACAAAACCAGAACAGATAATGACCCTACTAAGGGAAACATAGCAATTACTTGGTGTTTTTGCAAAAGTCACTGGTTTTCACTAAAGTTTAGAAATCAAGTATCTTTTGAGATTCAACCCTGAGTCCAAATTTGACTGAAATTTGCATAGGTCTTACTTTTGTAGGAAATTAAATTTAAGCAGTATCTAAGGGATTTAGTTAAAAAACTACTGATTTTGGAAGTACTCAAGATATTTCAAAAGCTGAAACAAAAAAGGTTCAGTTCAAGTTGCAGAAACTGTATTTTCCAACAAATGCAAAATCCTTGGCTTTTTGAATTGCCAAGAGAATGATGTTCCAGAACAACCAAAGACAGATCATTGCCATACTGTATAAAACATTTCTCTATAGACATTAGAAACAGATATTGTTGCATGGCTGCACTTCAGCATGTATTAAAGAAAGACTTATAATTCATCTTCCATAGGAGCTCCCTTTTCTAATACCTCAAGTCCTAATCTAATGGCAGCTTCTGTAAAACTTTTTCGTTCCTTCTCAAAATTCTTTCTTTGCTCTCGAAACAATCTCCATTCTTCCTGAAGACGCTCTCTTTCTTCCAACAAATAGCAGTCTTGCAGAAACAGACTGGTGTCATCATCACATGTAAGCTGTTGCTGTAGATACAAAACAACAAAAGACAAATGTTAATTTGGGAGTGACTGAAGAGGTACAATAGTTCCACAGGTTCAGATTTATCAGAAAAATGGTTGAAGTTTAATATGGAAATAATGCAGTAAATATCAAGTTGGTAGATAGTAGGGGCAAATTTTAGATAGCAGTCAAAATGTCCCTGATCAAGCAACCTCACCTTTGTTTAACCCCCAAAATTATTCCTACCAGGATTAAAAATTCATTAAATTATCAACCAAGCCACAAGCACACCTATATTCAGACAACCCACTAAGTTATTTTATTTTAAAAGCATTATTAAGGAATGGAGAAAGGCTCAGAGGCAAGAAAAGTGGCACATTAATAAAACAGACTTGGATTCAATGAGAAAAATAAGAAAAAATAAAGCCTACTACCTGTAAGAGCTGTTGCTGAGTTTTGATCATTTCTTTACATTGCTGAATCTCTAACTCCAGCTTTTCAGTTTCTAGCTCATGGTCTTCTCTTGAAATGACATCTTTTTCATTCAAAGCTCCTGAATGTCCACGTGACACTAAGGGGAAAAAAAGCATCTTAAAAACAAATTTCAAAAAAACCCAACACCTCATATCAGAGACTCCCAGGAAGTGCAAAAAGGTTTTAGAGTATTTGTTTCATGCTGAAAGACAGATACACAGTGTACTCCATAGCACTTCTATCAGAGACAGGAGATCCAAAATTGGTGCTACACATGTAATAATCCATCAAAACCAGTTCAGAAAAAAAACCAGCAATGAAAACATGAATGTTTCACATCCCCCAGGGTAAATCAACCATCTACACTGCAATTAGTGTTACACAAAATCCTTGCTTCTTTCAGCAGTCACTTAAAACTCAAGACAACTAAAGACTTTTTTCACTGAGATGCTGTTAGCCCATTCTTCTGAGCCCATTTTTGAAGGGCTTATGTGTTCATAAAAATACGACAGTAACTATATTTATCACAGATATAAAAAGAAAGCCTTTTCCTTCAAGTCCTATGAAGGAGTAACAGAGCTAACAAACATGGGATCCATGTTTTCATTCCAGTAAGGGAATGAATTACAGGAATTGTAAAATTGTATTTAGTACAATTACATACTGGTTTATTTAACTGAATGCATAGCTAAATCACAATGATTGTAATAAGCCAAGTTTTGATCCCCTGATGCCAGTATTTGAACATAGATTAGAATCATCAAGGGCTATAATATAGTCATCCCTATAAACTGTAAAAACCTACAAGATGACTCCAAGAAAAGAACAAATAATTGTAATATTTCTCCTGATGCTTATTTTTCAGTTAGTTACACCAAATAAAGTATTACAAGCATTCTCAAAATCCTTTCTAGGGTGTAAAGATATTCTCAAAGGCCATCTGCTCTTTTATTTGCGATTGCATGCATGACCTTCTCAATCTTGGTCTTGACAGCAAACATCCCTGTGGTAGTGGCTGCATTTACTTGCACGGGAAAATAATACTAGGAAAGAATTTTATGTATTTTTAGCTGTCTTAATGCTGTTTAACAGCTGGAAATGAGGAGAGTCCAGCACCATACCATCAGTCAGTTTGTTTTAGAATGCCACAAGAGGTCTCAGAGGATGTGGCAAGACAAGACTCTTCAGAGGGAATTACGTATTTTGGATCCAATTATTTCAAAGCACCACATCTGCATTACTTTTTAAAAAATGTATTTTATATGTACACGTAATGCAGTTAAACATCAACCTTGGTTATCCAGCTTTTCAACGTGATTTTTCAACATTCGCCACTGTTTCCTAATGCTGTTGGTAAGCTGCTCTCGCACAGTTTCACAAGATAATTCCCACATATTCTCTTTATTTAACTCTCCAATATCTTCTTCCTGGTCTGACAGCACCTGTAGAAGCAGAAATAACAAGCTGCAAACCACTTCACCCCTCCAAATATGTGTATTTGTTTATATAAATATGTGCATAGATTCCCTTTGCTGAAGGGAAGGAAGACCTTTACATAAAGGAAAGATTTTTCCATCCAGGGAAATTTGACTCTCAGGGAGTTCAGTTTCCTGACAGAATAATGCTGAGGAGGCAAGTGACCACACAGTCCCCAGAGCCCCACCACAGAGACAGTGGTCAGCTAGCAAGGCTCACTCACTCGCACATCTTCAAGCTAGACAAGTTCAGACTGGTGAGTTCTGCTGTCAGATTTAAGCAGCAGCTGCCTCAGTACAGGGACAAGCAATCCAGTCAAGTTAAAAAGAGTTTATTCACACCTTACAAAGAAAGGGAGAGAGAGAATCTAGTGCTTTTCTACACAGCCATGGCAGTAAACTGTTCCAGAAAAATATCCTGTGTAAAGAAATACTTAAAAACTGGAAACAGACAATAACCCCCAGGCAGGCAAAATCCAATATGCATTGCAACACAGAATTACATACCAGTAGCTACTGCATTTAAAACTCAGTCAAAGAATATTTTCAAGCTTTTCATTGACTGACTGGGAAGAATACACTGTATCTTGTTCACAGAGAGCAGAACATTTATCATGGATGAATTTCAAGCAAAGCATGTGATGTGCAATCCACTGAAAGTCACATAAGAAGTTTATTTTTTTTTAATAGCTATCAGGTTACTTCAGCACTATACCAAACTACCACAGAGATTTAATTTTAACTGAAGAATGCTTACCAGCCCATCTTCAGATTTTTCTTTAGGCTTTTGTTTCTGTGGTGGAAGAAGTGAAATAATATCTTTCTTCATTTGCTGAAGAACTTTCTTTAGCTCAGCATTTTCCAGTAAAAGCTGTTTTTGGCGTTGTTCATAATCACTTAACAGAACTTTGTACATTTCTTCTTCGTTTCTGGAAGAAATAATCTTATAGTAACAACATAACAGCCCTAATACATGCTTCAATTAAGATTGTTCTAAGACAACTACCTGGCTTCTGTCTTATCAGTCCTCCATGCACCTCTCTTCCCATCAGCTCTACCAACACAATTTAGAATTTCCATAGCTACAAATGAAAAGGACATTTCAAAGTGTGAAACAATATGCAAATATATAAAGATTTAGATGACATTGCATTGACATGTAGTTTATTATAAAGAGACCACATTACTCAAGTATCCCACTCAATCTTCAGACCCATTGCCCTACTTAAAGCAAAAAAAACAGCCAAAGAAAAAAAGATAGTTTTTGCATTTGGAAACTCATAAGGATGTATTTTCATCCAGTCTTATCTTTTATATTCATTTCTTAATGACACCTTCATCTCTATTTCAACCTTTATATCAATGTATCAACTGTATGCTTATTATGGCACTAATGCCAGTTTTATCTCCTGTATAGGATAAGGAACTTATTAATGTTTCATAAAATATTCCTCAAAACAAAGAAATTTCTCTGTTCCCATTTGAATAAAAAGAAAAAGAAAAAACCCCCAACCACACCAAAAACAATAACCCAAACCCAATATATGACTACAGATTAGTGACCCATGCTAGTTAGCTACCAAGCAAACAGTTTTAAAACCCTGCTATTTTCACCTTCACTTCATATTTGAACTTGTACTAGCTACCTGAAGACCTCAGGGTGAAGTCTCTAGAGCTTATTGAACTGATACCTAAAGACTTCCTGCAGCCAAAATAAGTGTTCCTCCTACTGTGTCCTAACCTGGTTTGGCTTACCCACAAGGACTTTTCAAATCAGCAGAGAACCATCCTGGCAACAAAATGAACAGTTTTCTTCTGGTTTACTGAATTAAATCAGCTTACTAAAACATGCCCTACAGCTGGCAAACAGCTGAGTTTGGGGGTGGCAGGTGGACAAGAGAAGGACTTCCCTTCCACTGGAGATACAGGATATAAATAGCTTAAAGTCAGGTACAGGAACCAAAATGTACTTTTTTTTAATAACTAACAACAATACCCATTTTCAGCCTTTTTTGACATAAAACTGTATTTATGGTAAATAGCACTGATGAACATCTTGAACACAATTTTTTGGCAATACAGCATACAAGTACTCATATAATAAAGGAAATCTGATTTCTCCTCATGTCACATAGTACTGGATGGTTCATCTGCCTTGTGTTACTTCCTCTCTAAAACTTCTCATTACTTGTGCTAACCACAAGCAGAGTGTAGTATCTCCAGTGTAGAAAGCTCATGTAGTGTGCCTTTCCTGATGACAACTGCTTAGAACAACAGAGTGTTTATGACATTATCCAAAATCTCGTGATAGCAAGTAGCAAGAAAATAGAGCAGAGATGGCTCTACCATAGGAATTGATTCAAAATAAATTTTCCTTAGTAAGGAACAAAAACAAAACAAAACCTCTCCCACCTCATTTCATAAAGATCAGCATTTGGTTTATGCTTGTAAGTGATCTTATGCAACACAACGTAGAAAAGTCTTACACAGTCAGTTAACATGAAATATTTCATCTTTCCTTTAACATTCTAACATTCAAATAAAAATCTGCAAGAGGGACACATTGCATTTAATGATAAAAATGCTTAAAACTGGCTCTGGTTAACACACAGAGTATGCTAATTTTGCTGTGGTAAAATTCAAAGAGCTACTTACCTATCTTTTTATCTTTTTTGTTCATGACTAACTGATGCAAGCGTTCCTTTAATTTGTTATATTCTCTCTCTTTCCTCTTCATATCATGATTGTATTGTGTAGCTCTACTTGAAATTATGTTCTGTAACTTCTGAACCTAAAAGCAATGCCACAAAAAGTTGTTTCTCCAACTAAATTTCTTCAGAAAACCAAAACACATGAGGCAAAACAATCGTTCTATTAAACTGTCCTTCCGGTGAAAGGAAGTGACAGAAGGAATCAGCAGAGCTCTCCCAACCCATGGATTCCGATCTCAGACTTATCTCAGGAGAGGTAGTTTCTTTTCTGTAGAAACCCACATCATAAGCAGCAGATTGTAATACTATAATTCCTCTGAAGTACAACTGAATTAATGTTCTGATAAGTCACATAACCTTTGCCTTCACTGAACAGAGCAGAGAAAGGTATCTTTACTTTCTTTAATTCATGTTCAGGATCTAGGTTTACTCCAATTCTAAAGCTTTTGGTATTCACACTAAAATAATGGACTCCTCTTCCTTGGGGCAGCAGAACATTGAAAGACAGACTATTCCATTTGGTCTAAAAGAACATTAAAACATCATAAGGCAAATTTTTGACACATACTATCAATTCCTAGGGTTATACTGTTTGGGGTTTTTAAAATTTTCTGATTTAACCTCACAAACATACAGCACATTCAATATCTTAAGCTGGAACTTTAGGAAGTTCACTACATACAGTTAGTGCTGTGATTCCCAACTGTACGAATATGTTCATGAACACAGAACATTCACAGAAACTTAGGAGCCACATTCACAAAAACATAGGAGCCATGTGAAGTACAATGCTAGGGAAGGAGCATACAGGAAACAAATCCCACACTAAGAAGTGTCATGGATGTCAAAGTGTTTTCTGATCTTGATTGTTTCAACATATTTAAGTTTAATGAGATTGTGTTTTGAGCTGGGTCCCCCCCCCCACCTCCCTTCTTTTTGGTATTTTGCTCCCCTCTATAATATAACAAAAAAAACCCCAGAAGCCTCTATACACAAATGTTTGAGTAAGTGACTGAATCCTGTTGCCCCTCCTACTTTTTGACATTTCTGAACATTCTAAGATAAAGATGTACAGAAAATCTCAGAAAACTGCACACCTGCATTTCTGCAGTACTCTCTACTATTGTAACTTGGACCTATTCCTTATAGAACCTATTTATCCATATGCAACATGCCAGTCACCTTGAAAGACAACATTTACCAACAAAAAACACATTCAAAATGAGCAATTACAAGACTGCAAAAAAAGAAAAAATCTTCAATATCTATGTAATGACTTGTGTTAATGTACAAAACAACTCACTTCATCCTTTTCATTTTTAAGTAACTGGTGCAAATTTCTGTTCTTGCTTTGCAGTTGTCTGTCTCTTTCCTGAAGCCCAACTATTTCCCTTTTAGATAATTCCAACTGTTCCTAGAAAAAGTGTTGATAGTTCAGTATCAATAAGGATTAATAGCATAAGGTTTAAAAAAACCCAACCAACCAAAACAAACAAGCCATGTTAACCAAACTGCAAAACCACTTCACTTGAGATATGGCTTGGTATTGAACAGATATTGTCTTTCACAGTGGGGACTTTTTCATTAAGTCAGGATTCTGTAAGCACACCTGTACTGTGAGACTGAGGTGGATACTAAGCAACCTGTATGAATTTGGAACTGAGTTTTACTGGAACATTTTTGTTGAATCCTCAAGGGTACAATTAACACAGATATACAGACTGTGACCATAACAATGCAAATGGAACATTTCACATATACAGAGAAGGCTAGACAGATGAACTCATTATAACAGACAATGCAAAACTAGCATTTTGCAAAGTTTTGAGTTTGAGATTGAGACAAATGAACCTCAGACCTGAAATTGGCAGCTGAAATGACAGCCAAATACTATGCATAAGCTTCTCCTTCTTATAAGTAGCAAGGTACAAATGTGTAGATATATTTCAGCAACAAGAACTTCTAAACAAACCACAGTAAAATACAGGTAACACAGTAGTGGCAGTCAAGAGGATTGCTGTACAATATCTGAAAAAACCTCCAGGAGAAACCTCACAAACTGACAACCAAATTAAATGCCCCGGGATTCATGTAGTACAAAGAAGTTTTCTGTCTCTCTACATAAAGCTATTCATCTAGGGAAAGCAACTGGAGTATTCTAGAACCTAACATTTTATAGTGTTTGTATAAAAATCAGTGCAGTTACAGATTACTTTTTATGTAATCAAAAATCCTTCTACATGAATGACCAATCTCAGCAGAAGGACTACTATGATTTTGAAAATCTACATAATATTTCTCAAGGAGATAGTGCCAACCAGGCCAAGTGAAAAGCAAACCTAAAAAAGCACTGAAGTATTTTCTCTTTTTTTAATATTTTATTTTCTTGACAGAATTAAGAGAAAGACCAGTCTTTTTTAATATGACTTCACATACAGGTGCACCCATGAACTTCCAATATATCAGCTACTCCACACTGACTGGCCTTGAGCATGTGTTTATCCTGTGATAAAATGAAGCTTAGTAACTTCTGGTTTGCCAACAGCTTCTGAGCAGTTCTTACAAACAGACTTTGTAGTTGGATGTTCAAGGAATCCAACAATAACAAAAAAACACATGGAAAAAGCTAATTATATGGAAAAAGACTGATAAAAACCCTGTAATGCACTAGAAGAGTTATCTGTGCTTTTACTTGTTACAATTACATTGGGAATTTATCTTTCAGAGCTGGTCATACCCTTTTAAGCAATACTAGAAGACAGGAACTGAAATATTTAACATTTTCACCCAAAGTATACACTAACACTCCCAATTAGGACCATCTTCCCCCTTCCTTGATTAAGAAGGCTAAAATTCTAAGTAATTAGAAGTTCTCTTATTAACTCAAATTTCATTAACTTTAAGGCATTTTCATTTGGAAAAAAATACTTCAAAAAACCCCAAAATACATGAGAAAATACAACTGCAAATTAGTACTGGGGAGAAAAAAAAAAACCAGAAAAGGACTTGCTGTTAATGAAGAGAGCTGCATAATACTAGTGGAATGATCTTGTTTTCTACCTTTAACTTAGCATAGCAGTTCTGTAAGTGATCCATATCACTTCCCAGTTTCATATGCTGCATTTCTACTTCTTCCTGAGCTCGAAGGTTCTTGTGCTGCAGTACAAGCAATTCATTTATACAATTTATGATAGATACTAAATTTAATTCTTTTCCTTTGGACTCCGCATAAATAGAAGGAAAGCCCAATGTTGTTAACTCCTGGTAAAAGACAAGAGGGGAGGGGGGCAAAATGAGATCAACAACTGGATCAATCTTCCACACTTCTTTAAAAGACAGAAACAGTATCAGGTGAAATCCTGTATGAAGGGGAAAAACCTGAATCCTGCTTCCCACCAACATCAGATCAGCTTCTGGGCACTGAAGAAGAAGCCTTCTTAATTTAGTCAATCATTTTTACCACAATTGATTGTCACCTGCACACAAGCTCCAATAAACAAGAAGATCTGGCTTACCCTATCAATATAGGATACACGCTGTTCAATATTCTCTTCTGTGCAGAAGGCACTGTAAAAGCTGTGCATGTTTTTGTACGAAGGCAGTGACAAGTGTAGCACTTGTGAGTTCATGCTTGTAGGAGATCTCTTCCTTTCTGAGGTATATGAAAGTATATTTTTGCTATCTAGAAGTTAAACATTAAGAAAGAAATCGGGGTTATTATTTTAACACATCACAAGATCAAATCCTTATGTACTTAAGTTATTATTTACAGAAGTTTAGATTCTAAAGCTCAGAATTTCATCTAGAATGACGTTAAACAATTCACAATATATAAAAAAAATAAACTTCCACTGAAGATTTAGACTCAATAACATTTTCAAGTATTTCATTTTTCAGATTTTACTCATCCATCAAGAAAATACTGATCACACTTTTTATTGACTTACTACAACACAGGTGCAAGAGATGTGCATTCAGTAAAATCTTATAGAATGTATGGTATCATTATTCTTATTAAGTGTATGCTGTGATTTACTCTTCCACTAGGCAGAAATAGGCAAGAAAATATTTACTCCTTTAACAAATTTGTAACCAATTTATGAGGCACAAGAATATAGAACAAGTAAATAAATCTTTGAAAACACAAGGTACATTGATAGGTGGGATTATAAAAAATAAAATGTGATTGAAAGTTCTTAAAACCTGTCCAGATATGTACAAGTAGAGTATGTTACATTAGCATTTCTGTAAGGACTTAATCCAAGATGAAGCACTGTTTGTACTATGTATTATTTACCATGCTGTTTAACTACTCAAATATGTCATGCACAAAACTCCAGTCTCTCTCTTTAGCTGCTATAACATCGCTGGTAAAATCAGCAAATCGACTAAATTCAAAATATTACCATTTTACCTGATGACAGCATGGGCACAGTAATAGTCTTCCAATCTCCCATAGCAACAGAGACAGGCTGGGTACCTGAGCAACTGGTTCAGCAGTGAAGTATTCAGTACAATTGCTGGCAACGTGTTACGTAGGCATCTCCTAAAATAGCGAGAACATTTTAGATTAACAAAAGCAGCTAACACAGCTAGAAGGTTAAAGCAGGCACAGGAGAGCCACTGTTGAACTTGAACCACGTGAAGTTTTTCTACACTACCTTTGGAACACAGTAAGCACAGCAAATAGTATACCCTAAAAATGATGCATCTATCTATAATTAGCCTTAATTGTCTTGTAAACCATTAACTAAAGCCAAAATGCCAAGCACACATGAAAATAAAGACTCACACTGTATATAACTAGTTGTTTCTGTTGATGTACATCAGAAAAAAAAGCAGCAAGCCAAGTATGTTTTCCTCCCATATAACCAGGAAGCAATTTTATTACAGTAAACTTACATGAAGTTTTAACATATGTCTGTCTAAATGGGATTGTTACTTAAAGAGATGTACTACAAAGGCTCTAGAGAGGATCTATTGGCAGAGGGCAAAGGAACTTTTATTCAATATTTAACCATTTAAATTAACTTACACATTTAGTTATATTGCCTTTCCCTAGCAAGTTGCTTGCTTCCTTGCAGAAACTCCAAAATTGTTGAAGGAAACAAATAGGAGATGCCTTACCCTGTTGGCACAGCCACTCAGTACAGCACCGTCCCTCTGGAAACCAAAGGGGAGCCACACGCTCGAAAGAAGAACAAACTGATTGTCCCCTCACCCCACCTCCACCGCACAGCGAGAAGCTACATAATAGCATTAGTTATCTCCCACTGCTGGAAACTTTAAATCCAGCTTGGATGCTTAAGATTTGGACAGCACAACCCGTCAGCTGTTATGGGAACAATGATACTTTAGGGAAACAAACTTTCCACCTGATAGAAAAGAAGGCCCCTTTGTTTCAACCAGCACTTGGGAACAAAGTCTAAAGTCTGTTTTGGATGGATTCAGGAGACTTTTAGAGCACAGGGATGTTCTTCCCTAACCTCTTGCTAATGTTCCAATAAACACACTCTGGATAAGCACCTTGTCAATTTCTGACACCAAAACCTTGTATTTTTATCACTGTGGAAAAAACTATCATTGTGGGGGAGAGGGAAGTGTTTTGTTATCCCTAAGGTCTCTTGAGAACACAGAGCAAGTAAAAATCCTTATCAACGTGACAAAGAACAAAGTACAGCGTCCAAAGTAACACCAAGTTTTTAGGAGATCATACTGGTGCACAGTTACAGAATGCTCAGCACTAAAACAAAAAATAAATCTAAATAAGTATCCAGCTGGATGAAAATTTCTCCAGGCTCATAAACATACATGAGAAAAAAGGTAAACAGTTATTCCTCACATCTGTTGTAACTTAGTAGTTCCTGAAAACTTTCACATCAGAAAGTGCACAACAGGCAGCAAGAAAACACAGTCAATGTAACAATCTAGTTGCTGTTCTTGTTTAAGAAATTCTTTTTTTCTGCTTGCTCTCTACCCTTACTAATTTATGCATATTTTTCATTTTTTTTCTCCTGTAAAACCAAGATGTTCATAAATTAACTAGACAACTGTGCTTTTAAAATAGACTTCAAAGTCAGTAAGTATTAAGAGGATACATTTCTTACATGCTACTTTCATTTCTGCTGGATCCATCAGATAGATACATGCACAAACATAAGGGAAAAAGGCAGAAAATTAAGATACAAGTATGTTTTCATTACTGACATCACAACCCTGCATTCTAATAAGATATTTCAAAAAATTATTAAGAACCTCAAGATACAATTCCATCAAAGACTGTTGGAAAGTCCACAGAAATACTAATCTCATTTCAGATATGCTGCTACTTCCAAACAAACTGGCTTTTGTTCTTTGAGAGACTGCATCCCCACTCTGAGGTCGTATCACCCACATTCACTGAACACACAGTATTATCAACCCCCAGGTCTCTCTGCAGTGACAATACTATTCTGACACAGCATCTGTCACCCTAAACAATGTCTGACTGAAAGCAGGACTAATCCAGGTACAGGAATGCAATGATTCTCCAAATTTGCACCATGCAAGTCACATGCAGATTCATTCACAGCAGATGCTTTAGCAAGACTACTCTGTACTGAAACACTGTTAACAATAGGACACAACAGGAATTAACACATAAAGGGAGAGGGAAGCCTAGTAAAGGCAGAGAAAGAAAAATACATAAGAAGTACAATGAGGTTCGGGTAATACAACCATATTCTCCTGTGAACCTTGAAAGCTCTAGAGCCTTTTTTCTTGAGAAGCCCATTGCACAGTTTAATACAACAGAGCAAGAGTCACCCTCAGAAATTTCAAGACTTGAAAAGCACCAAACTCCAATACTTCCTTCATCTGTTAGACCACTACCCCAAAGTACCTCAAACCATTACGGGTCATCAGTCAAGTGCAGTAGCTTTGATGAGGTAATAATTTCAGGGAGTGGTCAGCATTTTGTACTTGATTCATCTTTATTTACTGTATTTTGAATTAAATTCAGATGTGAAGAACAAGACAATCCTGTGTAAGCTGCAAAAGAGAATGCTACAAGCCTTTAGTCTTGTGCTAAGATCATCTCATCAGTTCCACATAGCTTCTACTGCCAGTTCAGCACCTCAGCAATGACCTCTAAAGCCACATAGTGAATAATATCCATCAGACACATTTCCTTCCCAGTGTAGGCAGCTTCTCTGGAGCAATACAACTCAATAAAGCCTCTCTGAAGTATGCAAGAACTAAAGATGAGCATTCCTGATGAAGACAGAGTAGATGTGAAACTAATTTAGATAGAGTGTATTCAGAAGGGATAGTTCACCTTTTGTACACTACAACGCTCTCTTTAACCACCTTAATGTATCAGGGAACATATTCACATAGAGGATAAAAATGTCTAACTCTGAAGCAATATCTCAGGTAATTATGGAAGAATAATAAAATAACACAAGACTGAAACATATTTTAGGGATCTTCCTAGATTATCACAGTTAACAAAAAAGGCTTTAGCCAAACAAAGTAGCAAGAAAATTTTGCATCCATCTTTGTTCCTCCCCCTCATCCCTGATAAGGAAAACATGCAACAGGAAGCAAAAATCTAATTTTGCTGCTTCCCAGCATCTCATACTAATGTCAAATCTGACTGACTGCAGGTGAGAGAAAAAAGAACCACTGAGCAGCCAAAACTGCTGTAACCACTAAATGATTTTCCTTTTGGGCCCATTCCCTGTACAGAGGGCTTTGTTATAGTTACTTTCCTGCCAGGTTCAATGACTTGCCCAAAAACATGTAACCACCCAGTGCTTTCTAGATGTAATTGCCCCAGCTGGCAGTGTCACTTCCTCTCCCAAGCAAAAAATTCCTGGAAAGGCCAAGACATGGATGGATTGTCTAAAAATGAGCCTCTGGGACCCAACTTCAAAAGTGTGAATGTAAGAGCAAAAAGAAATCTTACATCAAACAAAAAATCCCCAACACACACCCCACTAAAATCAAAGAGAACCTGATTAATACCAAGGAAGCAGTAATCAAACCAAGGCATTCAAGTGCTAGATGGAACAAGTGAAGTACAAAAACCCCAAGGAACTTTAAAAAAAGCACTGTCATGGCAATAACATACCAGAAATTCTTTGAAAGTATCTTGGAAATTTTTGGACGAAAAACCTACAGAAATATTTCCAGAAACTTCTAGATAATTCACTAATAAATACATCTTTCTTTTCAAGAACAAGATTAAAGTTCAAAAATAGTGTATTTCATAAGCCCAAAGAGCTGAAAGAAGCTGTTAATAAAATTACTGGTTTGTGTTTTGGGGGACAGGAGAGGAACTGACAATAAATGTGCCAAGATTTAAGACAGAAATCTGATTAAGTAAGCCTGAGTTCAGGCCATATAAAAACTTGAAAATCAGCAGCAGCAAGAAGTAGAATTATAAACTTAACACAATACAGCGTACTTATAATTTCTAAAGATCGTGTTTAAACTTGAAATGGAGCAGTTCTAACTGGGTTTGTAAAACTCACTCAAACAACCAGCAGAGAACTGTCCCAGCACAGTGCTGTGATCATATTGCACCATCTGGTCATCCCTAGCCGAGACAGGGTGTGACACAATTTGGAAGTGCAGTATCTGCTAACCCAGGAAACTTTTACCCCCCGCCAAGGTAGGGAGGACATGGAAAGGCACCTCTGGAGAGGTGCAGTGTCTCAGAAGAAAGTCTGAGGAGTCAGCATCAACCAGAAATTGTCTAACATTCCCTCTCCATATATTTCAAATACTACAACTTGTGACATGCATGTGTTTCAACTTGTGAAATTGCGGGGGTACACACTTAGCATTTACTTAAAGACCAGTGTGATTCTTTTCTACTAAAATAATACCCAAGGGGAGCTAGGAAGCTGTTTAAAGCTTTTACATTTGTCTAGTAATCCACAGATGTCACACAGATGGCTTTTATCCGGATAGATACAAAGACACAAAACTCTAGGTAAATTTAGGGTACACTCCAGACATGACATTGTAGGTTTACAAATACATCCCTGATAATGTCAGGACACACCCTTGCTTTAATTCGTGTAATCGCCATGGAAGTCCCTGCATTTCCTTCCTGGAGTTTTGACATTTATTGTTTCTCTACAGAATTCTTAGTAACAATTTATAATTAGCACTAATACATATATATTGTATCCAGTAATAATGGTATAGTAAAAATAATTCCTTCCTCTGAAAATCTATTACAGTTTTAGTGACCTTTATTTAATATTGTAATTTTAATGATGGCTCTTGCAATTAAATCTGAGCCCAGAGTTTTCTTCCCACGCTTACAAAATTGTGGCAATTTAATCATTAATCTCTTATCTTCAAAATGAAGGTGAAGAAATCCCTCAATTTATCCACATTCCATGGGAACTTAAAGTAATATCAGATTTTCAGCTGAATTTCCCCGTATTGTCAAAAGTGACATGAAAAAGTATGTAAAACCACCCAGCCTGTGGATATGAAGTCTCTGTTCATTCTGAATGCATCATACCCAGAAATCACAACTACATTTCTTCCCCTCCATTTAACTTAAAAAAACAAACAGGAAAACAAATTAAAATTACCAAGGGCCTTAAGAAAAGAAATATTCAATCTTCTCAACACATCTAATCACACAAGAATATAGTCTTACATCTGATAAAATTCAGTGTTCAATGACTGTTCTGTCATGGTCTTTGTCTCAAACACTCAGGTTACAAGGAATATAATCTGATGTACTACCCCAAGATTCAACTCTACATGCTACGTACACAGATGACTGAAATTCTGTTAATTCAATCACTGAAAAAATTGAAACACATGGAAACATTTCATCTGGCTCCCACATTCCTATCCCATTTTGAACTAATGCGATGGATTTCCCATTAGCATTTTCCTATCACTAAACAATAACTGTATTGTTAATCTTAAAAACTGCATTTCTCTCTTTGCATTCACAAACCACTTACTATAAGTAGCTGGAGTAGAACATTCTGTTACCAAATCTCCTTATGTCACAGACAAGGGGAAAACCTCAGAAACTCTCTTCTGCATGTCCTTCTCTTCTTCCTGAGGTCAGCTTTAGCCAAACTTTATACCTGTCTGTCTCTGCAAGCAGGCAACTTTTAAAAAGAAAACCAAACCACTATCTTATTAGTTTCTAAAGCTGGTGAGATATTTACTGGGCAGAGACAGAACCAGTATTCCAGATAACAGAAATAAGGAAACTTACAGGTTTCAGTAGCATATAACCTGCAAGTTAAATCAGGCAGGGAATGCAAGAAGATAGCTACATAATTTCTCTAGAGATTACCAGGGAATTCAAGGAATAATTCTCATGTAAATTCCAGGCTTCTGTTAATCAAAACATGTCACATAACAGACTTGGCAACTGCAAACAACTAGGACTGGTGGAACGTCAGCACACCTTCTGTGGAAGGAAGGAACACTAACAGTCTGCCACAGTGCTCTGGAAGAAGGAATAATCCAACACACCTGGGCAAGACAGCATAATTGGATTTTCAAAAAGCTTTTCACAATGTTCCCCCAAAAGCTCTTAAACTAAGATGTTAAGGAATTTATTAACATCCGATTATCAACAGGGAAGGGCAAAGTGTAGGAACAAGTTATAGAAAGGTGAGGAAAGTGTTTGGAAGTCCCAAAGGGGTCTGTGTAGGCATCTCTGTTGTTCAGTAATTTTAAAAAGGTGATGAACAGGTGATATACTCATTTATTATACAGAGTTAGTCACAAAAATAAACATGGATTGAACCACGAACCGCAGAAGGTTGTCTTCACACTGCACAAATAGATGATAAAAACCAGCAGCTGAATTTCCTTGCTCATAAACACAAACTAACACAATGAAAAAGACAACTCTACTATGCACTTAAACCAACAGACTCTAGTTAGGCATTATCATGGAGGAAGAGACCCCAGATCCCTATAATAGTCCTCTGGAAATAACAGCTCCCAGGTAGCTAACAGAACACTGGAGCAGAGGACAGAAGAGACCACCATAATGTCTCTCTATGAATACTAAGCTTCTCCACCTTAAATATCACACACAGGTACAACCTTCTCTGTAAAAAAAAGACAGAATATACCTAAATACGGTGCAAGAAAGGACAAGCAATGCTTTCATACAAGAAACTAATAAGCTGTGGTTTTTCAACTAGAAGAGGAAACAGCTGGAGAAACAGGACCAACACACAGAAAACAAATATTCTTTGCTTCTTTTAACACAGCAGTTATAAAGAACGCAATGAAACACTCGGTGCCAAAGCTAGAAAATAAGGGCATTTTTTCCATATAAAACACGATTAATCTGTGGACTTGCATCACCATGAGGTGCTGTGAATACTAAATATATAAACTGCCTCCAATTTTTCGAAAAACATCCATCAGCAGCTATTACATTTTAAAAGACAGATACAGCCTCTGCTCAGAAATCCTTCAGCTCCAGACTGCAGCATCTTGGGAGGATACAGAGATAAAAGCATTGCTGTACAACCAAACTACACTTAACATATTTTCTTTAGCATCTGCTGCCAGCTTCAGAACTATGATATTGAGCCCCAGGAGCCTGGTGTTACCCTCTCCTGTGATCCTTCCGGTCCAAATTATAACTGATAGTAGTACCACAGCTTTCTGCCGCCATCCTCTCCCACCCGCCCCCCCCAAAAAAATAAACCCTAAAAACAACATCTTCCCCCATAAACACTTAATATGAAATCGCCAATAATTGTATCAAATAATTTCTCTAGGTCTCCTTTCTAAGTTCATTATTAAATTTACCTAATGAGTTCACATTTTACTTGGAATGCCTCTTATTTTAAGTCATTGCCCTGAAATTCCTATCATACCTTGGCAGCCTATGGAGCCCTGCTTAACTATTTCACTCAGCACAGCAAGCAGCAGAGCATTCTACATAAACTGGGCATGCAGTAACACTACAAACCGGTCACGCATTACGATTTGATCTTCAGACTGAAAGCAGCTTGGCTGCAAAGAAATAAAATTTTAAACAACATTTTTTTAGAATGCCCAAGTCACTTACGGAACCTGTACTCTCAGATCACGTGAGCCGCCAGCTCAACCCGAGCAGCCACAAATTCCCTGACTCAGGAGAAAGCTTTCCGGCTCTCACCTCCGAGCATCTGCCGCTTGTAGCTTCCCAGAGAGCACACGCCGGGCCTTCCAGCGCGGGGGGAGAGCCGGCAAAGCCCAGCGCCGCCGCCGCTCTCCCTCGTCCCCGCGGATCAGCCCGAGCCTGAGAGAAGGGAGCACATGTCAGGACCCACAACCCCGCCCGGGCCACAGACTACTGCGCCCCCGCACCGGGCCCTGCCCCGGCCCGGGGCGAGCCCAGCCCGCGGGAGCGCCACAAGCCCCGGGCTCGGCGGCGGAGCGCAGCCCAGCAGCGCCGGTACCTCCGCCCGGGCCGCCGCCGTTACCCGCCG
>VZRO01006663.1:676354-694927 GCA_013397915.1 Daphoenositta chrysoptera
GGGTTAAACCGCGCCGCGCCCCGCCCCGCCCCGCCGCCATTGGCCCGGCGGTTGCCGGGAGACCCGGAACGGCACCTGCCGCGCCTCCGACACCTGCCCACAGCCCCGGGCGGCGCGGGCCCGGCCCCGGCCCCTCGGTGCCATCGCTCTCTGCCTGTGTGGAAACTCACTCTGTCTTCTACAAGCTCCCTCCAGTAAGGGAAGGTGTGCTGAGGTCTGCCCCGAGCCGTCTCCAGGCTCAACAACCCCACTCTCCCAGCCTGAGGTGCAGAGGTGCTCCAGCCCTCTGAGCATCTTCGTGGTGTCCTCTGGGCTGGCTCTCACAGGACAGCGCGGTTCTTGTGCTGAGAGCCGCGGAGCTGGGCGCAGTGCTGCGGGTGAGCTCTCAGGGGAGCAGGGAGGGAGAATCCCCTCCCTCCACCTGTTGGCCATGGTTCTTTGGAAACAGCCCAGAACAGGGCTGGCTTTCTAAGCTGGCTCGTGTCCCGCTTTCCATCCACGAGAACCCCCAAGTCCTTCTCCACAGCTGCTCTCAATGGGTTCTTCTCCCAGTCCCATGTCACAAAAATGCCTCCCTGTGCAAGACCTGACAGCCTTCTCTGTGGCTGGGAGTGGTGGTGGAGGAGCACCAAGCCAGTCTGGCCCGGAGAACATCAATTAAACGTTCCAACATCACACCACTAATTATGTCACGTGACGCCTTTCAAAATTTGACATTTTCATCCTAATGTATTTCCAGGTTAAAAAACAATAATTTTCAATATTATCAACCTTAACCTGTTGTGGTATTCTTTAAATTAAGACGAGGTCACCAGAACAGGTTCAATATTCTCTTTACATTTAGCTTTGAGGAGAGTACTTTGTTGGAAGATTCAGTGCAAGTAATCATAAGTATTAAACAAAGTGATCTCAAGTAAAGGAGATTCATCAGAAAATCTGGGACCATAAAAGGGAAATTTTGAGGCATGGGATGTTCACAAACAACCACCAAAGACCCTCGAAAGACCTCATATTCAAATAAGTCCATGGAAACAATTAGCATATGCATATGTATTCAGGAAATGTGATGAATATGTAATAGAAATGTGATGAATATTCATTAGTTCCACGGATATAACCTGGCCTGTTATATTGCTCTTCATGAATGCTTTGAGGAGAAATCCCCATTCATCCAGCACTGCTAACAAAGTAATGCCAGCTTTCTAACCTAGTAAATGTATTGGGAGACTTTAATTCCTGGTTTTCGGTGACAGGAAGAGATTGATGATTATTCTTGCCACTCTTTCTTCAAAAGCTGGGTTGTTATAGACCAGATCAAGAAATTTTAAAAAAAAGAAAAATTACTGACAGAAAAGAGGCTTCAAATGCAGTGGACAGAATGACTATTGTGACTGGAAAGACACCACCACAGAGAAATAGCAGTGATTAGGATATAAAATATTTGGTTTTAATAGATTATAGTTATATACCCTTTCTTAAATTCAGTTTTCCATCCAAGTTGGCAAATTTTGCTTATTTTCTGAGTATTTTCAGTATAAGAAAGTGATAACGTAGGACACAAGTATCACATTAGGATTTTAGCTGTTAGGGTCACCAAGTAGACAGAGGAATGCTCTGTGTGCAGCCAGAGATAGAATTGCAAAAGAAAATGAGCCTTGCAGGTTTTCCTGCTACAAACACAGCTGTGATAAACCTCCCTACACCTCTCACACACTGCTTGCCCTGCTTCCAGAATTCTCTTTCATTCAGCACTTCTGGTTTTCAAAGGTTGGTTCAAGAATGGAAAAATGCTGAATAAGGTCAAAATCATTCTTTCAAAAGTCCACAAAATTTAACTTCCAGGGGCAAAATATACTCCTGTCATTCATATTGGAAATAAAGCTATTTCTCTCATTTAAGAGCAGACCCTAACTACCTCTCCTGGCAGGTGAAAAAGAATATGGGGCAAGTAAACTGACTATTTCTTGCTGTGTCAGAAGGACGTTCTGTCAGCTTGCAGAAATACTGATTATTGTTTTGGCTTTTAGTACCTTTGCAAAACCACTAATAAACATTTTTAATAACTAATTTTTTTTAGTGTTATTTAGGTCATAGGAAATCATTCCTCGCAGTGCAGAAGAAAACTTCCATTTTATCGCTCAGGTTAATGCAGAGACTTTGGACCTTTACACTGCACTTTGCCGCAGGTGCACTCCGAGGAGGAAGCAGGCTTACACAGAATATGTTAGTGGTAATGGCAAGTGGGACAACAGACCTTGTTCACAGGAAGGATTAAGCTCCTGGAGCTTTAAAACATAATACAGGGGTGGGTGGTGCCGAATTCCCTTTGTGCATTTGATCTTAGCAGCTGTTCCTGAAGTTGATGCTATTCAAAGGAGAACTCCCCAAGCACTCTGCTGTGCATCGTGGATCGGGTTTGGTTTATGTTTTTTTAAAAGGCTGGCCAGGAAAGGAAAAGTCTTTGTAGGATGCATGCAGGCAAAAGTATCAGAGGAAATTTTACCGTATGAAAAACTGTAGCCCAAGACAGTCCTTCACTGATAATGCACCAGTTTGGTATAACACGGTCTTTGTAAACTACAGTGAGAAGTAAAACACAGCTTTCTAAAGTGATTCATAACAGGGTGACATAAGGAGGATTTTGGTATGGAGAAAGGGTGGTGTCTTTGGAAGTTATGGCTGCTAAGGGATACAGTAAAGGATAACATCAACTATTTCTTCTACTCTCTTGAGTAATCACAAATATCCTGTACTGGATGTCAGGTCTTTGACAGTAACCCAAATTTCAAGAGTAACTCCTTAAACAGGTTTTTCCTTCTTTACTTGGGAATCAACTGAATTATCTGGAGACTCCTTTTATTTTGCTTTATAATTCAGTTTAAAAACAACTAAACAACTTGTGTTATTTCATAGCTGCTCCGCTCTGTCATTTAACTGTTATCCTAAAAATTAATTTTAGTTCAATTTATTTTATAAACATATTTTAAATTATTAGAGAAACTTTGAAGATGTATTTTTTCTTGGTAATTATTTGCTAAAAACTGGGATTAAGAATTATAATAGGAAAAATACTGAAGAACCGGAGGAAACTGCTTTATGAAATGAAATATACATAATATCTCTAAAAACTGAAATTCAAGCTGGATTAAACCGTAACATGAACAATAGGACAACAGGCTCCTACAATTCAGAAAGAGATGGACTGATCCACAGTTTGTTTGCATTTCAATTCAAACTCATCTTCTTAAGTACATTCAAAAACGCTGCTTGCTGGAGTGGTTTCTATAGCAGTGTCCTGCTTGATTACAAATCAGCTGGGCTGACGAACCCTGGACTAGCAGAAGCTCATTAAAATGTCTGATCCTGTTATGCAATAGGCCAGTGGCAGCCTGTGACTCCTTTATTGTCTCTTGGTGTAAGAACTGCGTCTCGACAAAGCCCAGCTCATGGGGCTTTCATGTCCCTTTGTGGAGATGCATAAAAATAACCTCATAAGCCAGTCTGTGGGCTGTGCTCTGCACTAGTAAGCGCTTTAAGGTCTGCTCTCAGTTCCAGCTCACACATTAGAAGCTCCAGTCATGCAGTGATCCTAATAGATGTCTCTGGAGCCCACTGGAGGCTCTAAAGATGCAGAGACCTACAGCAGGTTACAGGACTTTACATTCTTAAGCCCACCTGTGGGATCCAGTCCCTCCTCTCCCCCAGTGTCCCACTACATGAGAGGCACTTGGCTCAGTATTTAAAAGACATTCAACTTCTGGCTGAAAGTTTCCTCTGCTCTTGCACTTGGACAGTGAGATTTCAGGCTAATCCCTGTTAGGTTTAAAAAAGCAGAGAAAAAGATGGCTGTCTTTCCCCAGGGGTTTGACCAAGGACACCAACAGTCACAAAAATATCCACAGATGAGGTGGTGTTCTTACCTGTCAGAGTAACAAGTCTTTGTGCTGGGCCAAAGCCACGGAAAGCAAACTAAGCCTCAGGGATCTAAGTTGGTGCAACACAAAAAGGATGCTGACTCCACAGAAAAGAAAGCACAGCCAAAACTTTTGAACAAGACTGCCTCAGGGTGAGTGACAAGATGCCAACTAAAACACGGACTGCCACTATTTCATTGCTCCTCCCCAAAATTGTCTACACAGTTATGCTTTTGCAGAGGCCCTGGTTTTTATTGCACTCTCATCTGAGTCAGTTCAGCTTATTATTTCTATTTATTTTAATTTTTTTGTTGGGCTAGAGTTCCAGCAGCTTAGCAAGTGAATTGGCTCACAGGGTGTTCCAAATATGCTAGAGCAAGTACAAAAAAGTCTAGGATAGAAGAGAGGGAAATGAAAGAACAGAGAGAAGAATGGGACTCCCCACTTTTAGTGTCAATGAGGCATTAGATACAAATCTCTTTCAGGGAGCTACAACCACACCTTTCTCTCTCAGACCCCTTATTTCTGATTAAAGATGGGAGCAGATATTTACCTCATTTAACTCTCTCCACACATGATATGGGTACCACAGGCACTCAATGTTTCCTTCCATTCTGGGAGGCAGGCACCAGGTAAGCTTTCACTGGATTTACTCCAAAGAGCTTTGGAGGAAGATAAAACATCAAATGGCTACAATGCCTGCAGAAACTCGGGTTCCTTTCCGAAATCATTCAGACTATTAGTAGTTCAAGGGACCTCTTCCATGAGGTAAGGAGCAGCACAGACAATGCCGTTTAGTTCAACTGTGTTGAAGAGTTTCAGTGATGCAGATACTTTATGACAAATTTTGATGTTAGTAGCTATAGCAACTCATGCCATGAAACAGCTGTTCTCCTTCCCACCCTGTCCTGTACTACATATACATCATCTTGGGAGATTATGTGCAATATTTTGCAAGTCTGCTTCAATCTCCATCTCAAAAAGCTTCACAAAAATTTGTTCAGCATCTCACACTTGTGAAATATCACTATAGGCAGGGCTAAATGTCACTGGATCTTGTGCATCTAACTGCTCTCCTTCATTAGATCAGCTGCTGAAATAGTTGTGCAAATGCCATTACCAAACAGTAAGGCACTCAAAAGTGCTTGAAATTATTGTAGTGTGTTTGTAAAGGAGGAAGAGCCAAAGGTAGCACCAGGGAAATGAAGAGAAGCTCTCACAGCTTGTGAAAGGCAGCAAAATAGCATTTCAGGGGAAAGCAATGAATGAAATGTGTTAGTTTGGTGTCTGCAGAAACTGTGTGGTTTATTTGATCTCTCACTAGTCATGAAAACAAGGCTTCTTTTACTGTCAGCAAATAAACAAATCTGTGTCAGCACCCCAAAATAAACACAGAAGCCCAAACTCTGAAGGGTTATCAGAGAAAAGGGAGCAGGAGTGATGCTAATTTTAAACATATGGGAACTGAGGCACCAAAGTATTAAGTGTATCTTTAGGGAAATCCATTCCATAACCAAGGGTTGTAATTTATTTTCTTAGCTCCAATTTCAGATCATTAGAACATTACATTTCAATAGAAATATGCCCCTGACACTCTCAACTGAGTTTACCACTCATTCTTCAGTCCTATGAAGCAGCACAGGCCTTAGAGCTACCAAGACACTGCATGCAAATACAAATCTTCTCCTTCCATGAGAAAATTTACTGTAGCATAATTTATTGACTGTGTAAAGAAGAAGAATTTAAACCTTTCACCCAGTGCTACTATCAACCATACAGTGCAATATTTAGGAAAATAAAATTTCTAGAATTATATTTTACCACAGCACAGTCCTTTCATTCTGATGCCCACAAAGCAACACTAAGTGTTAGAAAAGCAACATAATGTAATTATTTCAATCCTGTCTTTCTTAAGCTGATCTCTGATTAGCTTGCAGAACCATTAAACTGCAGCTGTCCACACAGAACACAGCTGATACTCCAGTTTTTAAGCATTCTCAACTGCAGCTAGTTTTGAACAATGCCTCTCCCAAGAGAGGTGCTTCATGTCACTCTGCTGGAGTATAGTCTGAGCTAGGGTGAGCTAAAGACACTTAAATAAAAATCCTTTCTTTTTTATTTTAGGATGAGCTCAGCAGAAGAATTAGGAAAAAATGTGTATGTGATTCTCTATCACTCTTCAGTCTGGCGAGTGCTGATGCTCAAGTGCCCAACTTCATGTGCACAAGTGCCATCACCTGCACTAGGAACAAAAAAGGAAATTTCAAGACAGATTACCAGCTGAAAGGAAACTCTTTAACTATTTAGCAAAAACGCAGTGTTCAAATTAAAAATATAATCAAATACTTATGGTTTAAAATAAATTTGAAGGACAGTAGTATGGAAGTGAGCAGTATCTCTCAGATATCTCTACCCAGGCATGCTGTCTCTGCAGATTGCTGTCCTGCCTCTTGCACACTGTGCCTACAACGGAAATGCAAAGGCCAAACCAAAACCAAAGAAAATATTTTTTAACCTAAATGTTTAAAAATAATAACAAAGTCTTGGTAATGTGAGTTATTTCCTCCTTAGTTCTTAATCTGAAACCTGCACAAAGAAACTTCTCCTTCACCAGCACACACAGTTTAAACACAGCAAATACAGCTGGTACAATAATTCTCTGTCCAGAACTGGAAAGACAATGATGAGTAACTTGTTCTTACCGGTGTCTAGGGTAATATTTTTAAAAAGGTTTTTTGTTATTTGAAGAACTAAAGTGAACTGCTTTAAAATAAAAAAAAAAACAGATTGAGGCCAACAAATGGATATTTAAAAATGTCCTTAAGTGAAATAATTTTTGTAAAATTGTTATCAGAAATTGCATTCCAGGAAACACCTGAACATTCTGCTCCATAAGCTTAGGTTATTTCTTCGAATAACTGCAGAAACAACATCTAATCTTGTATGTTGTGGGCATGGTAACAAATCTCTTATGCACCTCTGCAGTCATTGTCCAGACTGTGATGTGCTCTTGAACACTTAGATGATGATGATGATGATTATTATTATATCAGGTTCCTTTTGAATAAAAAGTGGTATTCTGCATTGTTCAATTGGATTTACAAAAAGTTAAATAGTGCCCTTTTGAAATGAAACCAAAGACATCTTTTAAAACATCTGCACTGGAGTATAAAAGGAATCCACAATAAATAAAAAGGGCTTTTTTTCAAATAAAAATGATCACAAAGCATGGTGGGAAAGGTTTGTTGTCATATTGAAATCCCTTGAACTGCTGAAAACTGCAAAAGAAAAAAATCATGGTGATTTGTTTTAGGTTCAATCATAAATTATGCTGTTATTTCTGGCTCCATATCCACATAGCTGACAGTTACCTTTCCCCAGTGACTAAAGTACACTTTCTGGATTTTGAAAGGCAGTTGAAAAATGAGGTTAGGGATTCCTCAGCTAAAACAAAACAATCTTGATTTTCATTTCAAACATCCAGTATTTTGTGTGTGTGTGTGAAATTGCCAATAGAAGGAATGTGTATGGGTTTCATAAGGAAAGAAAGGCCTATATTTCCTTCTTACACTATCTGTAGGAAAGGGGAAAACTTCTTTTTAGTGGTACAGTGAGGTGCCAGCATGCAACATAATTCCCTGATTTAGTGCAAAGTTTTAGAGCAGAGGATTTAAGACATTACTACTTGCAGTTGTTGTCTTCACCTCTTGCTGGAGGTGACTGCCTCTGGAATATCAAGTAGAGCAGTAGGGGAGAATGTCTATTCCTTCCTGACAGCGTTGTCTCCTGGAAATGAGAAAAATTCACAATATGATTCCATGGCACAGACAGCGAGGGATGAATGGTGTTGACGTGTGGAGAACTTGCTTGGGAAAACGACTGAGGAAATGCTGGGAGAAGAGGGGCTCACAAGCAGCATCACTGCTCACACTTTTTATTACTAGAGCAGGGCTCAGTGCCAGCTCCAAGTGGGAATTTAACCATAGAAAACATCAGCATGAGATAGTACATGGATCCTGTGTCGTGGAATGGAAGCGTGTGGAGGCTTTGGGGCAGCACCAAACACCAGCAGTGTTTCTCTCAGGGGTGAAAGAAAAGCCCTTTCAGGAGGGAAGGCTGCAGAGCGTTCATGGGAACACCTCAGCACTGCTCCATGTCCTGAGAGCTGCAGGGTTTCCCTGTGGGCTTCCAGAGGTCACAGATCTTGAGGAGCTGCACACACAAACCTGAGGATGGTGAGAAATACAGCAATCTGTGTCCTGTGGTTCTGCAGGCAGAGGCAGAACTGGTCTGGCTTCATATATATATATATATTTCCAGTTTAAAATATTAAAAACAGTAAAGAGATTTTAAAAGCAAGATAACCCAGACCCACTCATGTTGAGAAAATTTTGCAATTTTTTAACATTGTTGTCATCTAATCTTAATGTCTCTCTGACATCCAAAGCTGACCTTATTACTGACAGAGGCTCTGAGCATCCCTGCAGCCTCTGCCAGCTGGGAACCACAGCACCATGACCATCTCCCCAGTTTAGGTGTCTGAATTTATGGAGGCTAGCGTTATGTCATTCATATCTTCCTCTTTCCTGAATAATGCCTAAATATTCTGCATGATGAGAGTATATTTGGAATTGCTTCTCTTTAGAAAACATGGAGGTAGCCTGCCAGGGCCTTCAAAGGGAGAGACTGGTGCTGTGATTCCTGCAGGGAAGGGGCTCTGAACATGGAGAAAAATCTAATTTCTAAACACAGTAAAGGGCATTAATAATTTCAAATCTAATTGCTTATTTTTTTACAGAAAATTGCACATATCACTGCTATTTGAACTCCCCTCTTCGGGATAGTAAGCCAGTCAGATGATGACAACACTCTGCTTTATTTCAGTGGAACAATAGTGGCATCCAGTGGCCAGTCAGATTCAAAGCACTGCTTCTCTGGGGTTTCACTGGGATACCGCGATCTGCTCATATCCCTCGTAGTCTGTCCTTGACTGGGGTTTTTTTGGTTTTTGTGGGTTTTTTTGGAATGGTGGTAGATAGTACTTTTCCTTGAAAATGGAGTGTATTTGCATTGTTGTAGAAAGAGTAGAATACCTTTTCTGAAGTCCAATAGTTAAAATGTTAATTCTCCAAGGCCCTATTGCAGTTGGCAAGTAACTGTAGCAAGGGCAGAGTTGGCCTTGGTGGGAACACATTTGATCTAAAGGTCCTGTTCTTGTGACAAGCGAGGTCAAACAAACATAATACATCATTGCAGCTATCTTCTGTGTTTGGTTCCTCTGGCTGTCTAGGGGAAGATCTTTGTGCAGCTTTATAAATCACCAGAAGTAATACTTAGGTTGCTATAAATCCTTGGAAACTTATTTTGCCATGTCACTGAAGTCAGTTGCATCATGTCTCCTTACTAGCCATCATTCATGTTAGGAAAATGTGTTGTGTAACTTCACACCATTTCTTCCCAGACTAAAAGCAAGTTTTAAGATAATATGATTCACCGTATATGGTTTTCGAGTCTCACCTTTAAATTGTCGAGGGAGAGCTTCCATTCACACCAGGCTGGTCATCTTAGTGGCCATTGCCTCTGTTCCTGCACCAAGAGCAAGGGGGTGTTCACTCCACCAGAACTCCCAGTAGCCCATTTACATCCATCTTCTGTTTACTCCATTTAGATTTCAGCCAAACCAATGAACCTAACCCTGAATCAGTAATGGGAAAATATTTGGCTGCAGTCTCAGTACTGCAGGAAACAAAAATACTGTAAATGAGATCCTGTGATACCTAGGAAAAAAAATGCAATAAAATGACACTAACATCTTGTAACAAGCATAATATTTTTTCCCATCAGTTATAATCCTGACAAAAGTTTAAAGATTCATACAGGGAACTTGGTTTTGAGTTGTGTAGCTTCATAGTTATAACAGATTTGCACATCAGCCAAGGAGAAGACAAAATACTTATAAACCTGAATTCAGATCTCTGCAGAGCAGATATTGATATACCATCCATGATTCTCCCAAGTAATTGTGAATGTTTTGAATAATCTATCTTTCTAATTTCCACCTTAAAAACTAAATAGAGTTTTTAATTTCGATGGAAGTAATAATATTAAATACGTTGAAGCTTTTCATCTGCTGTGTTGACAGCATTCGTGTCTATCCTAAATATACGTCAAACATAAGTTCTATAGTGCTTAGCCCATTTCAGGTTAATACACTGTCTTAACAACATTTGTGTTACTTGACAAATACAGAAATACAATTAATTGTAATTAGGTGGTGTGACATCTGACAGAGAGAAACTGAGTTACCTTCTTTGAGAAGTTCAGAAAAGTTTAGTATCCTATAATTTAATTATATGGCTGTCAAGTAATAGGAGGGGCATTGTATGGAGGGGAGGGGGGAAATCTTGTGCAGTTGTGGTTAGTAGATGCTTTCTGCCCAACAAAAAGATGTCTTCTATCTCAAATGTTTTGTACATTTTATGTAGGCTCATGAAATTCCCATTTCTTGTTTTGTTCAGGTTTGCCTATTCCCTTATTTTTCCCTCCCTGCCTTCAAACGTGTAAGGTCCCAAACTCAGTCCCCATTGAAGTGATTGTAGACTCCCACTGACTGCAGTGGGAATTGAATTAAATCTCTAAAACAACAATTACATGCCTAATTGCTTTTTATTGCTCACTTAAAAATGCATTCTTTGAAACACTACCAATATTTGTAAGGGCTGAGAGTTTAATGTGCCAGACTATTTAGGTTATTTGGAGACCTATTTTCTACCAGTGCCTGGGGATTTAAATAAATGCTATAAAAGAGTGTTATTTACATTATGCGTTTATAACAAAGTGTTTATATTGCATCATTGTTCTTCATATTGATTTTCCTCTAAATGCCAAGACTTTGCTGCTTTGAAGTCAGTGGGGAATCTGCCCCTGACTTCATCCAAATTGAAACTGGGAGCTAACATGAGGAAAAGGGGATGCAGTTTTCAGATCTTGCTGAAAGAAAGACAAATTTTGTGAAATACTCTTCCTAGAACTCTGTACTGGCTGTCTCTTCTGGAGATCACCCTTGCCCTGTGCATTCTCAGTGGCCAGGCACTCGGTGTCTCCTGAGCATCGAGAGGCCCTGTGCTGTTTGGGCAGTGCCTGTAAACAGTAATTGAAGTGGCTGTGCAGAGTGGAGAGTGGTTCAGAGAACTTCTCTTCTCCAAGTGGCAGCCTGCACCAGCTCGGCTCTCTGTCACAATCCTGACTCTAAAATATGAACCCCGTACAATAATGGGTGCAAGAAGGTTCTGCAGAAATTAATTAACCACCAGAGATCTTTTACTTGGCCTCTGAGCCTCTGAAAAAAGGTAGTCACTGAAGGAAAACAGTGCAATCCTCTTCCTATAAAATCTACTTGAAAGAAACAATATAATTAAAACAACCCTGAGTCTCACAAGCATGGCCTCGAGGAAGATTATAAAATCTGAATTTGGCTGCATGCCTAATGACTTTTACTGCAGAAGTGTTAGCTTCCTTCATTACCAGCCTCCCCTCTGAATGTGCAAACCCCATCTCTGCCACAGAGCTCTTCTAACTATAATGGACCAAGTTCAGGCATCTTTTTAAACAGATACAGCAGGAAAGCTCTGCATAGGCTTGGAAATACTACTGAGTAGTGCTGTTAGGCACCATAAGGAGGCAAGTCAGATTTGGGAAATGGATTGAAATGCTTACAGAATTTTCTCTTTAATTTGACGGAGGATTGGCAAAGGACATGGTGAAAGCAAATAGCCTGAAATGAATCTACCCACAAATCAGCTGATCAGTAAATAAAAATCAGCATGCCATGAGGTCACAAATTAAGGTGGAGAGTACATACACACTGTTAATTTCGGCAGTATTTCAATGTATGATGCTTGCAGATCTTCTAAGTGAGCCAGATTTTTCCAGGAATTTAAAGTGTATACCTCAATTTGCTGTAATATATTGATATGCTCAAGACTCAGATTTAAAAGCATTTCAACATCATATCTTGATATGCTACAGTAATAAAAAAACCTATGCTAGTTTCTGGACAATGTTGTTTCTCTAGAGGTAATGTGAAAGTAAAAAATTACTCTTCTGCTAATTCAATAAAGGTAAATAACTGGAAAGCAACCTAAAAAAATATCTCAAGATTAAGACTAGCATATAAACACTTTGTTCTCACAGGACTCTTGGTAAGTGTAGAAGGTTTTTCCACAAAACCATAGGCTGAGAAGATGGCTTCCAACTCTTATTTTCTTTGTAGCCCTGCGTTTCATCCTGTGACTACAGGCACATTTTGTCTCTAAAAGCTTTAATTTTTTTTTTATGGTATAAATTCTCATGGTCAAATTTATCTGCTTAGCAAAATTTTCCGTGCTGGTATTGTTTGATTAGTAAGATGTTACTATGATGCTAGAGGCAAACATTTTCAGTACAATTAAGAACACCGTGAAACTAGGGCAAAGCTGAAGATTGCTGAACACAGCAAAGTGAAAGGACATTAATGTGGGACATAGTAATATTGAACTTTATCACATATTGTAATGGCAGTGGATCAAGCAAACACTTCTGGACTAACGGAAAATGGTTGTGCAACAGGACAGACATGATAAAAGAAAAGGTCAGTTTTGTCCATATGCCTGGTTAGTTAAAACAAACAATCCTCCTCCTCAATTCCTTTTTCTTAGTGATGCTCTCCCTGTTGCTGGGTCTGAACGGCATCTGACTGCTGCAGCACTGTGGTCAGTCAGTGCAAAGCAAACACAAGGCTTGTATTTGACCAGATAATTTAAATACAAACATGAACATAACACTTATTCTACAAAATAAAACCAACAAAGACCAATGTTCCACATGCTGAGACATTATTAGTATTACTGCTACTACCTTAGGTCGCCCCAGCAATTTTTCAATATAAGGAGTGATGATTTTAGAGCCCATTACCCAGCTTTCAGTGAGCTCAGGTCCATTTCCATGGCAACACAAGATGCAGCCGTCCGAAAAGTTGTCAGAAAGCTGTAATGTTTGACTCCAGTGTGGAGCATGGCTGATGACAATGCACACAGCTGTAGGAATTAGTCTCCACTGCAGGCTTTTAACTAAATGAAATAGAAAAATAAACATCCTCTTAATTGACTGGGGCTGTGTGTTATTGTACAATTTAGCTATTTAAAGATTTAATAAAAGAAGCGTTTGTAAGAGTGTTTACTGTCTAGAAAGTTCCAATACCTTCATTTTAGTTATAGCCCAAGCCTTTGCAGTAGAAACTTGACCTAATTCTTCCTTCTTTCTTTGGTTTGTCTGTTTTTTGGTTAAGTGAAGTGATTTTTCTGTTTCCCCTCAGCTCTGACTTGTTCCCAGCCTTTGGCAGGGGATGACAGCCCGTGTAACACTGTGCATACAGAGTGCAAGGGGTAGTTGTTTGGCCAGGTTTATAAGCTGGAATGTGGTGACTGACAATAGATTGAATAGACTGTGGATGTGATGGGACAAATGATCTCAGGAAGAATTTAATAAAGTTTGTATGAGAAAAATACTCAAACCCCTGGAAGATTCCTAAGTGCTCAACTAATGGAAGAGTCAGTACAGCTTTCTGAAAGGTGCATACCCTGCACACACTCTGGGCTGAACAGCAGCTGGATGTAGCTGTGGGCCTTGGAGCCATTCCAGACACAGGGGAATGTCCTGCCCTTCCTGGAAGCCAAACAGCTGCCCTAGCTGACTGCCCTGCATATCAACAGGAGAGGAAACCTGCCAAGCTCTAGCTTAACACACCAAGCTGTAAAATGCAGCAGCTCTTTGGAGCTTTACATCCACTTGAGCCACATCCCTCACAAAAACACTCGTCCATGGCAGGGGCAAGGTGGCCACCCAGGGCTGTGCCTGCAGCACTCTGAGCTGTGGCCACAAGCCCTGATGGCATCACTCTTTGCCAAAATGCTGCTGGCACCCTCTCACCTTCCCCAGCTGCCGTGGCACAGCAGTGATTGATGGTGCTGAGCATGCAACAAGCAATCCATGGGTTAGGCAGCTTTATTCTCCTAACAGGATTTTCTGCTTGCACAAGTTCCCGAAACACAGCACAGCCTGCTTCTACTTTGAGCATATTGAATTGTAAGGAACTAACTAGAAAAGTACATGGGAGGGTGGCATAATACTGTGCAACATATGGCTGTTCTGGTCTGCCATGCCCAAATTCTGTCTAGCATAAATAGGCTCATTTCCCACTGGCATCAAGAGTTGCTGTCTTAGATTATTCCATACTGAAATCTAAAAGTGGATCTTGATCATCTCCCACATTATCAAACAAAAACTTGTTGTCCAAAGCCAGGCAAAATTCTCCTAACAGCTTTAGCATATGCCATCACTCTTTCCCTGACAAGTGATTTTCCTTTCATTGCACTGACTGTCCTCTGATTCAGCAGATTACTAGCAGGACAACATGGAGAATGGGCCTCTTCCAAATGCACACAGCAAGAAATAACTCAGTTCTGGCTTTGCTGAAATGGTGCCAGAGCTGCCCCACACCCTGACCAGCTCCATTCCAGGTGTGAGAGAAGTGATGCATAAGGGAAGCTGAAACTTGACTCCTGATTCACTCCCAGGCCCCCTGCTCTCCAAGAGCAGCCACGGTAGGATGCAGCTCATGATAGACCTCATCCACCATCTCCAGCAGACAGCTGTGTGTGTTGCACATTTTAGGGAACACAAGGTCATGCTGACCCCCTTTATGTGATCAGCAGTTCCTCCAGCTATTCATGTTCTGCTTCCAGATAAGAGACCATCCTAGCTGCTCCTGCATGGATGGTCTTCCCACGGATGCGAGGGCTGGGAGACACAACCATGGGTGGGCCCCAGGATGCTCTGCCACCCAGCTCAGCTGCAGCACAGAGCCTTGCAAGCTCTGCTTTGCCATCAGACTGCAGCACCACATGAACACCCTTGCTTTTTCATGGCAAAAGGGAGTTTCTCCAGGAAAGGACACACTCAGACATTCTAATTATTTTTTCCTGCAGCTTTTCTGGTGGAGTAAAAGAGAAGCCACATCAGCTGTCAGTGAGACGCCCTTTGGACTGCTTTTTTCCAAGTGATCTGCTGTGTTGAATCCCTAATTGCACTAATGGACCTAATGAACCCAACCTCCTGGAGGAAGCAGAGAACATCACAGTGAGAGGGACATTTAAAATTAAATCTAATAATGCTTGGGAATATACTGCCAGGAACAGTTCTGCTTCAGAGGTGGAGGTCCATGGGTCCTAGTCATCCTCTGCCTGTTTTAATCTCCAAGAGCAGTTGCATTCCCCTTGGCTGGCAAAACCAGACCCACCTCACCCATGACTGTGGAGAGCAGCAAGAAGACAGCTCTCCACCACCTGAGCCACAGCACCCACATTCTCCTGCTGTGCAGGAGGGGTTTCCTGCCCTAATTCATTGCATTGCACCCCATCTCACCCACCTACAAGGTGCTGGTAAAAGAGCAGGATGCTCCCAGGTTCACCATTCCCAGTCCTGGTTCTGAGAAGATGACCCTTAATACCTCTGCCTTTGCTTTTTCCACAGGATTTGCTACTGGCAGTCATGAACCTCTGCTGATCTCCCATCTCAGCCTTGCACCAGCAGCACGTTCAGCCCTAAAGAGGAGAGGCTCGTGAACTGTTATTTTTTATGCCAAAAAAAATGCAAATAAACAGGCAAACATCTTATTTCCTAATGTACCCTAATGTGCCTAATGTAGCCTATGGTTATTAACCGGATGTCTGATGGTTTTAGTATCTGTTTTAAGCTGGTTTTGATAATTGTTTTGTCTGAAACGGGAGTGTGTAGGGCACAGCTTGCTTCATGGTTCTAAGATGATTTTTAGTTACTGAGTGGCCTAGCACTCGAATGCTCAGAGCTATCTTTTAGTAATAAAACAGGTTATTGCTGTATCTCCCCTGCTGTATGTATCCCCCTGCTTGGTATGTAACTTCTTTTATTTTATTTTTATTTTCTTAAACTGAGCAAAGAAAGAAGCAGGACCCAGCTCCTGCAGACTTGTGCTTTGGCTAAAACACCAGCAGCCATCGAGATTCTGTGACCAACCTACATTTTAGTGCCGGTCAAAGTAACTGAGTGGAAGGCGATGTGGGGTTTGTTATGCTGTGGTTGCCATAGAATTATTTAAAAGGTATTTCATTGCAGGACAGCAAACTTCAAAAAACAACAGTAACAACATGAGTCTTTCACATTTTTCTTCAGTTACCCTTGCTCCTGTTTTTAAGTACAAATATTTATATATGAGCCAGGATAGTTTATCCCTCCTGCCGCCTTAACAGCAACATAATATTACTTTGCAGATCTTTAGTTCCACTCACACAGAGACCTCAGCCCATTTCAGGAAGGAGTTTAGCTGTTAACCCTTTCAAGAAGTCCAGGAGTTGTAAGATTATTACCTGCAGATAACTTTGCAGGTAATAACCAGTGGTGGAACCAGAAGTAGGTTCTGGGAGCAGTGGTTGTGAGGTCTTGTGCTGTGCCTGCCTTCCTCGCCCTTCATCCTGCAAAACAAGAAGGGTGAAAATTCTGTAGTCCCAATTCAGCATCTGCAACAACACGGGAAGATCCCAGAACACAGTACTGGATGAAACCTAAATTGCTCTGTTTAAGATGCACCTACCCACACCTGAGGTTCCAACATGCACACTCACCTCCTTTTGAAACGCTCAGTAACAGTGCTTGTCCTCTCTAATGAGAAGGGTCTAGTGCCCAGCTCGATTATTTCAGACTTTCCTCAGTGGCCATACTTTCTACAACTGCCAGGTTTGTTGCTGTCTGCTGGACACCTCCCAGTGTGTCCAGAACATTCAGCCCAGTGTCCTGGATGTGACCTGCCACTGTCAGGGTCCCACGCTGCTGGTGCAATTATCCTATTAACAGATCTCAGAACAAAACTCGGATTTTTTTCTCTACTTGCAACACCCCAACACCAATGGCTCATATCCAGTTTGTGATCCAGTATGTTTCAGTGATTTATTTTTGTGATAGCCCTTTCAATTTTTGCTCTTGATTCTTTCTCAGGGTGTTTGTTTGTTTGTTTGGGTGTTTTCTTTCCCTTTCCTTTATTTTCTTTGTAAACTGAAATGCAACTGCAGTCAACTTTCCCTAGAGGAAGCCAAAGAAGTCTGCAGCAGCAGCAGTGTTTGGAAGCTGTGGCCATAATCTCATACAGAAGGTTCCTCTATTGGGGAACACTCAAGAGAAAACTCATAGCTAGTTCAAGGCTTGTGTACATCACAGGGCACCTTAAACAAGCATTCTTATGAGTTTTGTGCCATGCCAAATGCACTTTGATAGCCTGTGTACAGATGCTGTTGCTTGATGCATCCCCCACTTCTCCCACGTGTAGACAAAGCAAGTGGCAGATAAGCACCAGCCTTCTCCAAGTCTGCTGCCATGCACTCCTTTCACCCTTGACTTGACTGCTGCTCATTAGGCATCATTTTCTCCCCCAGGCCTGGCAATTTAAACCTTGCTCACCATCCCAGCCTTCACCTCTTCCCCACGACTGACAGTGCTGAAGGTCTGTGCACCATCCCTTGTTGCTGTAGAGAATTAGCTGGGGGGGCACCTCTGCAGGCTTTGCAGAAAAGGCACATTAAAAGCAGATATACAGACAGTGTGGGGGTTCTCAAAGGGCTGCTCAGTGAAATGGGGTAAAAAAATGGAAGACAAAAGAAAATAATTCGTTTTCCTGGGTCAGCAATGCCGCAACTCTGAAAGGAGCTGGTAGACATTTAGACTCCAACAAGGAAGGGACTAAACGACCATCAGCAATCAGAGGAAAGGACCTTTTAGCAAACATTGGTGGATTCATTTTCTCCTGTTTTAGCTTCAGCCTCCTGCTTACAGGATTCAGGTTTTGAAGTGCCACGTTAACTGTACCAAAGCATTGTACCTGTGGATTGACGGCAAAACTCACACAGACTCTTAGCTCAAAACATACAGCAGCAGTCCAAAGTCAACATTTTTACACTAACTAGCAGTATCCTCGGGATTTCACTCCAAGCCCTCTGCAGGGACTCACAGTAGCTACTGTTTCTTTTCCAAGCACACATTCACTGGTACACACATGTGGTACTTCTCAATCACTGAGAGAGAATGTAAAATTAGATAAGACAATCCTGATAAGATATATTTGTATATAGATTACAATTTTCTAATTGGAAACCAGCCTTTTTATTTTTACTTTCCCTTCAACAACATTATAAAAACCTCCCTGCTCCCAGTCATTTGCTATTTCACTTTAATTAAACATATCCATTATTTTTAAATACAGAACTAAACTCAATTTAGGCAGGTCCATTAGCCCATGAACCCCTCTAAAGCTCTGTCTCTGTGGCCTGGGACATGACTCGAGGCAGCAGCAGAGCACTGGGCTGGATGTGCCCGTTTGGAGCAGATGTTTGTCCCTCCTGCCCCTTTCATTTCCACCTCCTTGAGACAGGCACGTGCAGTAGCTGTGACTTACCACATGTCACAGCTTACATCGCCTCTGCTGACTCGGTGGAGAACTGAGGAGCAGGAGAAGAACCGCTGGCATTCACACCGTGCACAATTCCCTCCGACGCCCAGGGCAGGCGGGCACAGCGAGGTCCTGCAGCAGCCCTGCTCC
>VZRO01006663.1:695358-747953 GCA_013397915.1 Daphoenositta chrysoptera
GCCCTGCAGCAGCCCTGCTCCAGAACAAGGGCACAGCGAGGCCCTGCAGCAGCCCTGCTCCAGGAGAAGGGCACAGCGAGGCCCTGCAGCAGCCCCGCTCCGGGAGAAGGGCACGGCGATGCCCTGCAGCAGCCCTGCTCCAGAACAAGGGCACGGTGAGGCCCTGCAGCAGCCCCGCTCCAGGAGAAGGGCACAGCGAGGCCCTGCAGCAGCCCTGCTCCAGAACAAGGGCACGGCGATGCCCTGCAGCGGCCCTGCTCCGGGAGAAGGGCATGGCGAGGCCCTGCAGCAGCCCCGCTCCAGGAGAAGGGCATGGCGAGGCCCTGCATCAGCCCTGCTCCGGGAGAAGGGCACGGCGAGGCCCTGCTGCAGCCCTGCTCCGGGAGGAGGGCACAGCTGCAGGAGGAGAGGTGCCCACTCGCCAGCCAGACGTCGGTGCCACGTTAACCATGGCTGGGGGGACAAAGGCAGCCCGAACCTGCAGCTGCCTGCCCTCACCAAGAGCTTGATCGTTTTTAAATTCGGAGAATGAATGCCATGACCTGCAATTATTCATCTTTTGTGTTGTTAGCTACAGCTCCCTGCACTGTGCCAAATCACACGGTTCCAGACCGGTTTGGTGGTTGGAGCCTTATCAACAGCCCCATCTTCACACTCCTCTGCCTGCCCTCTCCCTAAACTACCCTGTGACCCCCCTGCCCAGTCCCTGGCGAGGGGCTTCCAAGGGCTGGGCAGGGTCAGCACTGCATGTGAAGTCCCCAGGGTGGTGAGGGAGCCCTTGGTGTGGCACATGGCCAGCAGGCACCACACAATGATGGCACTGAGGTGCTGAGCTCTCCTGGCAGGCTCCAGACAACAGGAAGGAGGGGACCAGGAGTGCCATGTACCTTGCAGGGAACGTGCCGTGCCACCTCCCAGAGTGGCTCCTGCCGGCTGCCCCATGGCAGCACTAAGGCTGCACTGTCAGGGAAAAAAACAGCCATACCAAAAGTACACCTTACCTGACAGACTGCAGTTGTTATCACCAGGAAGAGCCTGGGCCCCAGCACAACCACCTCCCATCTCTGGTTTTAGCCCTAAAACATGCATTTCTCCGATGCATTCTTTAGACATCCATAGTCATGAGCAGGGAGATGCCCATGAAATGCTGGGAAAGCTGCTGGTGCTGCTGCTGTGTCTTTCAGCTCTCAGGAAACGTGCAGCTGCCACAGCACATCCCTCACCTCTGTGACTACTCGTGGGGCAGACCTAGCCCCAAGAGCAGCTGGTGGCCACTACATCATCACCCCTGTCCCTGCTGGGCTGTGACTGGAAGAGCTGTGCCCTCCTGCAATATTCCAGGTTGGCCAAAGGACCAGCAGGTGCTGAGCCCGTGGGGACAGGGGTGTGAGGGCAGCCAGGACCAGGGACAGTGTGCCCGGGCCTCCTGCAGACGCAGCTTGTCTGTGTGCAGCATTGTGGAGCTGCAGTGTTGCAGAACCCTTTGGTTTTTCATTTGTGCCCAGTCAAGGCTGTGAGGCTTCTGAAGGAACTGCAGTCCATTAGGCAATGCTTATTAATGGGACACCTGTCTTCAAGGAGTCTTCAGATCTACTCAATTAATATAAACAAGGTTTCATTTAATTTTTTGCTCCAATTATCATTCACATTTAAATGCACAATTCACTACAAAATTATAATTTTACACTTCTAAGTGATACACAGGACTTGGTTCAGGGCATCTCCTGCTTCACGAGCTATGCTTATAATTAGACTTTTGATTTGTCATGAAGTCATGGGGGTTACCCAGGAGATGAGACATGGGTTTGGCCCAAGTAATACGTTTTTGTCCTATGTGAACTCCCAGAGCTGGAGAGCAACCAAACAGAAAGCAAAGGGCAGATATAACAGAGGGTTATATATTTGTATGTGGGTTATAAACAATAACACAACATTGTTTGAACCAGGAATAAGCAAATAATTGTACTTAAAATAATAGATGAGTACAACCTCCCTCCTATAAAAAGTAAAATTCCAGAGGTGCTATAAGTAGTAACATTTCAGACCCAAAGAAAACTTTATTGTAGCAAAACTTGGCTTATCTTTAATGGTATCAGGTTTTACTACTTTTTGAATATGCCTAAATAGACCTTTGACAGCTGCTACTGTTATGGTATTTGTGCTGCTCGGGCCATGGCACCTAACAGATGGAAAAGCAGATAATGCAATAACAGCATTCATGAGTAATGTTTCAGAAGTAGTGGTCATGGTCTTTAAATAAAACTGGGCAAAGGAGAGCTGAGTCAACTTCACTCCTGGATCAAAGAAAGCTCCAGTTGCTTCTTCAACTTTGACAATGTCAAAAATGTTCCTTAAAAACTAAAGGGACAAAAATTTAAACCCCATACCTGGAAAGACGCCTGAGTGCCTGTGGGCTCTCCAAGGACAGCAGCGATGAGGAACCTGTGAAGAGCCCCCATGGAGGTGGGAACCAGCTACTGCACATTGTCTGACCAGGACCACCAGGACTCCTCCAGTGAGACCACCCACAGCCTCTCCTCGCTGCTTCCAAAATGTCCAGGAACTGTAAGGAGCTCCCAGCTGCATTTGGTGGGCAGGCAGTCCCAGTCACTGTGGCAACTCAGGAAGCCCTAGGTCCTTATTCTCACACTGACATCTCCCACTAGAACCTATGCAGAAGGGAGGTGCACAGAAATCAAATGAGCAGAACACAGCAGTGCCACCCTCTCACAGAGAATGTTTTTAGTTTACTGTTCATAGAAACAACACATCAAAAGAGCGTTGCTTGTCTCCCAGCCAAACATGGAGACCAAATAAAACATTAGCAAAACCCACTTTGCTGGGAGGGGTGAGGCACTGGTTGTGTCATCTCTGGCGTGTTGATACAAATACATGCTGGATCCAGCTTGCCTTTCGAAATAATAGCTCACTCAATCTTCATTGTGGGATTAAATGAATCAACAGCCCTTCAGGACAGCTCCTGATGGAGCCTGTTACTACCATTTGTATCGAATCAGTGGTTATCAGCCCACAGGAAATTATTGTAGCAAGTCAAAATATTCGGTCTGATTGCCTCAGGGGAGGATGAGCTGCTCATGCCAAGTCCGAGTGTTATCTCATCCCTGGCACCTATTCTAATCATCATTTGGCTTCACTGGCTGGAAGTTCTTTGTACTTCAACTCTGAAGCTTGTACTGCTGTTGCAAAGGGTGAGAAGGGACAGAGGGCAAGACAAGAAGGCCAAGAGAGTGAAGTGAATTGTGATCGACCAGAGACTCCTGTCTAGCAACCCTCACTGAGTCATTTGGGCTTAAATCCCTCGAGATGCTGAGGAGTCACCTCCTACTATTCCCTTCAGCTTCCTGCCCTTGTGTCAGGGCACTGAACACCAGTACGTGGTCCTGCTGCCCTGAACATGACAGCTGAGCCTCTGAACACCCACAGCACCAGGATGGCCCAATCCCATTCACACAAAAAGGCCTTACAACTACAGCTGGTACATGAACAGCCCAATGAAGAGTCAGTAGCATCAGGTTTAGTTAATAAGAAGTTTCCCTCTGCACTGGGGATCTCCTCTGACCATCTGCTTCCCCTGAGGCTCCCTCATGTCAATGCCTCTGTGGTTTCTGGCTCATTTGAACCACTCCCACCAGACAAAAAGGTCTCAGAACTCACACAGAACTAAATCCTCAAGTCAATTTGCAAAACCTCTGAACCTCAGGCATCACAAAGCAGGCAGACCATACACAAGGTGAGCAACCACAGGAGCCTGATTTTCCTTCCCATCTGTCTTTACAGATGGACTCACAACTCCTTGCAAGTCATCCTGCTACCTCTTGGAGAAGCCATATTCATACTCCTGCAGAGAGGAGGAGTCAAAGCTGCTTCATCTCAATAATTCTTTAACAATTTTGCTGACTACAAAATGGATGAAGATGGCAGACTCTGGTATTTTCCTGGTAGAGGCACGGCAGTGGTGAGATATGAAGGTGCTGAGAATTTGCTGGGAAGCCACTGTGGGGATTGCCTTCATCCTCTTCCTGCAAGTCCTCACCTATACACAGGCAAGCCTAAAATTGCATCCATAAAACACTTTTATCTTGATTTCTGAACGGAATGAGGCGTGGGCAGTGTGTCGCTTTTTGCCTGACTAGTCCCTTGAAATTTTTGAAAACATCAGTCACTTTCAATAAAACTTGGCTGAGAGGCAAAGATCTAAAGGTGTTGCCTTACCAACAGGTTTTGGGAAAATAAACAGCTGGGCAGAGGAGAGTCTGCTCCTGCCTCCACAGAAGCAAGGACCGTGGTGCAATCTCAGCCCCCGCTGGGGACAGGAGGCACAAGCCCTTACCAGAAAGTCTCCAGCCAGAGCTCACAGTGTGTTCTGCAGATGTTCCTCCATCCTTGGGCTTGGTTTTGTTTCTGCAAATCAGCAAAGCTCCTGGTGCCCACGGAGACAGAAACGTGGGCTGAGGTGGGAGAAGGGGTTCAGATCACCTTCCTGCCTGGATCCCCTCGTGCTGGGAAGGAGCTGAATGCACATGAGCTGAATGCACATGAACTGGAGCTTCTCTCCAGTTCAGAAAAGTCAATCAGAAAACAGATTCTTTGCTTCTGCTGTCCAGAAACCTCACAAATTAAAAGTTTAGAACTCCCAACTCACATTTAAACTGCAAAATCAGTCATAAGCTCAGGGTTTACTTTTCTTTTGACAAAGTATTTTTCTCCAACATCTTTAACTAATATATACAGGCATAACTATTTTTGTTATTTTTGGTATTCTGACCTTGCAAAAACTCAAGAATAAAATCTCTGCTCAACCATCTTTATTTCTTTTTGTGGCTCTCTGGTCTGTGAAATTGAAGGGTTGCTCTAGGGCCCAGTACTGCTGGAATTTATCTGTTTGAGAGAAGTGTCGTTTAATCTGTGCTGTGAAGAACAAAGCAGAACACATAAAAAATGACATGGACTGTGCAAAGAGATTATAAAGGAGAAAATAGGACAAAACAATGTAGATCAAATTTGGGACATATTCCAATATTGTAAATTTGTGGTTATGGGCACAAATGTTTCCTCTTTAAAGTCAGTAATTGTGTCTGAGAGGGGCTGGTGTGTTTGTCAGCCAGCCTCTTGCTGTAGGGACAGCTCCCCATACAGCAGAGACCATCGAAACCACACCGTTAAATGTCTTCACCTCCCACTGCCCACACACACTGGGCTCCTCTCAGAGAAAAGGGGCCACTGAGAGCAGGGTGGCTGTGCACAGAGTTACAGGGGTGAGCAACTGTGAGTTCACCATTCACCCGCCCTTTATCCCTCCGGGCACAAACCCTTATGTTTCTAATTAAATTAACTCATTTATACCTGTGGGAAAATCCCAGCCCAATATCACAGAGTGCACTGCACAAGCCAGTACACTAACATTCATAACAAGTGATGCATTAACTGGGCTTTGAATATAATCATTTAGGCATTAATAACATTTCCATCTCTAGAGATCAAGCCTTTTCACTTCTGTGCATTTTGACATCCTTTAGCAACTGAGCATATTCCTGACAGAAACCCAAGTAAAGCCAACACACCAAGCATTTGTTTGCAGAAATACAAATGGAACCTGGGGATAAAATTAGTGCTACAGAACTGTGAGAGTCTAGCCTAAGCAAAAGAATCTTGACATTTAGGGACAATACAGTAGGTTATGTATATTAATATATATATTCTTAACTATTACACATATGAAATGCAATAATGGATGAGACAACGATTCTCCCGGGCCAGTATCCCACCATCTTCCACAGAAGCTTTAGGAGGAAAGCTAAAGAAACTGTCCAGATAAGAAGAACATCCACAGGAGATCACATACCAAACGCCTAAGCAATTATTTGTGCTCAGAAACAAGAATTCCTTATTTTCATATATCTCAAAGCAAGTCGGGCAAACTAAAGGTCAGGGATGGTGAGTGTGCTGACTTACCCCTGGCCTACAGATACGCACAGTGTTGGGTTTGGTGTGGTTTTTTTATAGTTTGGTTTGGGGTTTTTTTGGCAAGAGGAGGGGGGTGCTGTTGTTTGGTTTGCCATAACCTTTTTAATGGGAGTTTCTGTTTTCTTCTTTAGGGTTTTTTTCAGAGAAGTTAGGCCATACCCATGATTTCAATGAAATTAACGTTTAAGTTAAAATACAGCTGTTGCTGAGAACAGATTAACAAGTGATTTGTGCTTTTCTTACTCTGCACGTTGAGTTTCTTACAGGGCCATATATTAGAATCCTAAGTGCTCAACTGGGATTTTAGTAAAGGCTAGTTCAGAAAAAAAAGCTGTCCCTAACACAGTGGTCTGTGGTAAGTACAGCAGAGGGTAGTTTAAACATTGATTCCTTTCAGCTCACACGGGAGGAGATGCATGGATGCACGTACAAGACAATTCACAATAGCATACCTGGGAGCTGCAAAGGAGCACTTCTAAGTGGGTTGGAAGAAAACAGATTCTTCTGCCTGCTGCAATGAAAAAATACTCTCAATACTATAAAAATATGTACAAAAGAAACCAGGGACCAAATGGTACTTGAAAGATAAGCAGGATGTTTTGAAGAATGGCTCAAAGTATATAAGAGTCTAAATTCCCTATCTTCCAAAAGACCTTGTGGGTGGGGAGAAACTATCATGACCTAATTCCTCATTTCCAGATGGATTTTTTTCTTTTTCCCTGAAAGAAGCCTAGTCACTGCAAAGTATAGCATTTAAGGAGGATTGTGTTTTACAAAGACTTCTAGAAAACAAATCATCTCTGTGACTCCACATAGCAAGTAGAGGAAATAATGCAGCTGCTGGCTCATGACAAACAAAAAATCTTCTATAGTTACTAGCAAAATGTGTCATCCAGGGTTATTTTTCAGACCTACTACAGTTCACAACATGGTCTCATGAATGGCTCCACCACCATAAGGAGGAGTGGGTGCAAGGGGGAAAGTGGGATCACTTCTTTCAAATTACTTAATTAGAATTATAGGCTGGGATAAATAACACAATTCCCTGCCTGCTTCCTTTTAACATTTCCATATAGTTTCATTTTTTGGCTCTCATCTTGCAAGCAGCCATTGCTTTGGGCAAGACCAAAGGCTGATCCTGTCCTGCATCTGCTTGGATAGTGCCCAGTTGCCAGAACTATAGAGAAAAAGCATAAGAAATATCATAAGCTTTAAATGGCCCTTCCTCCATCATCTTCCATTAACCAGTAGTTTAGAATCTACATGCACAGCTCACTAAAACAGTAAAAGAATCATATCAGAAGTATTGCTCCTACAGTTCACTGCTACTTGGAAGAGAGTTTTAAGAGAAAAAAACCCATAAATATGTATAAAATAAAGATCTGATCAGAGGAAGGCACCATCATATGGCTGCAGTAATTATTGCAGTTCAAATACATGCACAAGCTGTCATATGCACAAATACAGAGGTATTTCACCAGTCTGCAGGAATTACTGAAAAAAAAAAGCTTGCAAAAAACCTATACAGATGAAAACAGCCAGGGTAAAGCAGCCCCAAAGTAGTGGAAGGGTCATGCTCTAGAGGCACTCAAGCTTTAGCAATCTGGCTGCTGTCCCAGAGGGACTCATCACCCACACCACCTAGGTCAAACTGACAGCACAGATATCAGGGAAACTTCTCTCCCACGCACACAGCTATTAAACAATGATCAGTCTAGCTGCTTATCCAGAAAGATTCAAAAGATCTATCGTGTAAAATAAAACCTCATTGTTCCCAGCTTTTAATAATAGTTCTCTGAAAAGCATCTCTAATGATCCTGACCACACAGGCTTTATGGGAGAGCAAATCACAGAGGACAGACCATACATCTTTGCCATGGGAAAAGCCATGGAGCGTTTCTTCCTGGACCCAATGATCAACTGGAAAAGCAACTTTGGTTTGGGAGCAGCTGGAGAGAGAAAAAAAGAGGAGAATATCACAAAGGTTTTCAAACCATAATTGCTATGAAATGTTGTCTCAGAAGTATCTGCTTGCTACTCACTGCAATACAGCAGCTCTCAAGGCTCTCAGATGCAGAAAGACCTCAAGCACCACCAGGAACACACAGAATCTTGTAACTATCTGACTTAATGGTAGCTCTTCCCTTGCCTTCCTCTGCCTCCTAAGAACTGATGCCCGGGGGTTTCTGCCAGTGCTCACCCTAAAGCCTTCCCTAGCAGAAGGTACACTGACATATCTAAATAGGAGCAGGCACATGCAAAGGCAACTGATACTGATATTCTGGGATATTAGTGAGAAAGGGAACCCTGCAGAACTTGCCTTCACCAACTGCCCTTCGTTCTTTTAATTATTTTTTTTTCCTACTCAAGTATAAATAGTGCTTTAATGGTTTCCTTGGGACAAACTATTCTGATAAATGTTTATGAGGTTAATAAGGAATTCCCTGCTCTGTGAGTAGGTAGATGTTTAGACAGTTTGATACTGGAAACATTATACAGCCTGTGCTGTAGCAGTTCCTAGGAAAGTTTGATGCAAGATCAGTTTCCTGTTTCAGTCATGTCACATTGCAATTTATAGCAGTAGACCATGAGGTAGCATCTCCAAGGAAAGCATCCTGCAGAAACAAAGGGCATGTCACTGCAAATAGTACATTCTCCAAGCACCAGTTTGCAGGCTTTTGGGGTTTGTTTTGGTGAAGGCTTCTGGGGTTTTTTTTGTTTTGTTTTTTTTTAAATTAGACAACAGAAAGGATAAGAGACCTCAAACCCTCCCACTTACTTGTAGCAGAATGATTGGTAGGTAATACCTCTCAAACCTTCTGCCAGACCAGGAGTCCACTGCATGAGGTACTGTAAAAACAACGAGGTCCTTTACCTTCACAGAAGTCAGCTTTTCCTACTTACCAAGAAGTATCATCCACAGATAGTTATTTTGGATCCTGAATCCCAAGCTCTGCAGGAGAGACCTACTGTTTTTTCCACTGCTGCAGATGCTAAGATCTTCATCCAAGCTCTCTTCAGGGCCTGATTCAACCAAGCAATACACTGCCTAGTATTGCTAGTAAGTAAGAAAATTTTATTAAAACAACCCCCAGCCTCATGCTGGACCAGCAGTAACATCAAACAACACTTCCCCATCAATGTTGTTCAATCACCATTCAAAGAGGAAGCAAAACAAGAATTTTATTTTGAAGTAGCATTTTATTTTGTATTAGGTTTGTATACAGAGCTTCAGCCTAGTTCAGAGAAACTGTGCACTGCAGTAGCTGCAGGGACAGGGGTGCTTGCATGCTGTGCCCTTGTGATGCCACCTGGGTTGGGTTTGCAGGGCAAGGTTTCGGCAGCAGCGTGGGGCAGGGGGTAGAGGGGTGGCTTTTGTGAGAAGACACAAGAAGCTCTGTCTGACAGAGCCAATGCCAGCTGGCTCCCAGACAGACCCACCCCTGTCCAAAACTGAGTCCATCAGCGACAGTGCCAATGTCTCTGGGATAATGGATTTAAGATGGATGAAAAAAAACCTGTGCAACTGCAGCTGAAGAGAGGAGTGAGAATGTGTGAGAGAAACAACTGTGCCAGCACCAAGGTGGGCAGGAGGTGCTCCAGGCGCTGGAGCTGAGCTTGCCCTGCAGCCCGTGGTACAGAGATCCACCTGCAGCCTGTGGAGGATCCCATGCTGTAGAAGTGGAATGCCCAAAGGAGGCTGTGACTACATGGAAAGCCCATGCTGGAGCAGGTTTGCTGGCTAGTGACTCCATGGGGGACCCATGCAGTTGGAGGAATTTGAGAACTGTGGGAGGGATGCCACAAACAAGCAGGGGAAGAGTGTGAGGAAACCTCATCATGAGGAGGAAGGAGTGGCAAGGACTGATGAACCGACCACATTCCCTGTCCTCCTGCACCCTTGTGGAATGGAGATAGAGAAAATCAGGAGTAAAGTTAAGCCCAGGAAAAATGGAGGGTGGGAGGAAAGTATTAAGATCTGGCTTTACTTCCCGTTATCCTACTCTGATGTGGTTGGTAATAACTTAATTTTTCTCCAAGTCAAGTCTGTAACTGGTGATCAATCTCTCCCTGTCTTTATCTTGACCCATAAGCCTTTTGTTTTATTTTCTCTCCCCTGTCCAGCTGAGGAGAGGAGTGATGGAGCAGCTTTGGTGGGCACCTGGTCTCCAGCCAGGCCCAACCCACCACACCACCACCTCCACAAAGCACCACTTTACACGCTTTTCAGAACACCAAAGCAGTGAAGTAGTATTTGCACAAAAAAATTGCACTATAATAGCAAAAAATGTGTAAACCTTTTTAGCATTACTCAAATACAGCATCCACCTTGAATACTGGGCCATATCCTTACAAGATAATGCATGTTATGGGAGAGCTCTCTGAAAAGGGCCTTGTTGTGTCTGTAAGCTACACTAAGGGCTGCCATGAAGACCCCCAGTGCATTCTGCAAATCCCCTACTCAGCCTTTGAGCTCAGGGCTGGTTCTGTTTTGACCAACACAGTCCAGAGATCCACATGCAAGTGGCACCAAAGGAAGAATTTGTCCAAACCACAGCTGATATTTGTATTTCAGCTTCATAAAATACATTCTTGGCTCTTGGTGTTGTTCTCTGATAATTCCAAGTGGCCAAAACTTCCAAAACTTTTCAAAGTGACCTCTGGTTGTAGTCACCTGCCTTAATACCTTAGGGATCAGACTTTCTCTAGGAGCAACACAAGAAACTCCTTGTGAAGTTAAAACGGCAACAGGGAGCTCATTGCTGATGAAACCAGACAGCACGAGCCAGGCTTTTAGAGAACTGAGAAATCTACAATCCAGTTTTTAATTTCAAATTTTAAATTTTCTAAGTTTACCCTAGAGCTCTGTATTGCTGGACCCTCTGTTGGAGCATACTCCATAAGTCAGAACTCCAGCTGTTGGGGCTGTGGCTGCATCAGTGCTAGATTTGATCTGTCACAATGCTGAAAGCTCTCCACTGCTCTCTGTTCCATGGTCTCTTCCTCAAGTACCTGTTCCAGTAAGATCTGCTTGCAAAGTGGAGGTTAAATGTAGTCCAGATAAGGTCTGACAATCAATGCATACTGTACTCTTGTAGAGGTTTAAATTGATTTCAGGCTTTGCCTATAAATTAATTTATATTTTAAGTAGCTTGATTGAATGTGGATATATGGGTACTTAAACTTCCCTTAAAAGTTCCCTTGTAAACCAGAGTTTTGGATCTCATTTCTCTCGGTGGCATAGCAGGTAAAGAGGAGTGAGCACACACATTTGATATTATCTAGGGAAGTAAGAAATGAGCATAATGAACACAGCCTCACTGCTTTTCTGTTAATCCACTCTCAATGCCTGCCTACACAACAGCAGCAAAGTGCACTGTCTTTCCCTGCTGCATCCACCCCACTAAGGAAGAAATAATGGCTTTTGTGCTTTCTGTACTCTCAGATCCTGACAATCCATGGTCAGACACACTCACACACACCAGCGCCTGGTCTGGGTCTCCCATCACAGCCAGGTTCCTGGCATAGCTTTAATGAACTATCAAACTACCTATTTTGAAAGCAAGGAGGAGGAAGAAAAGAGGTAAGTATGAACTATGTCATGAACTTCATAAACCAAGAAAACAGGTCACAATTCTGTCCAACCAAGCTTACAATCCTCCTCAAGATGCACAGAAACTATTCAAAGCATAAATACTCAATGAATTCCAAACCTGCACAGGCAGGCAGGTTTCTTCTCTCTGTAGGAGCTTAAGGAGGGTCTCACTACATTGCTTACACTTTTGTTTCCATGCACAAGAAGTCTCTGAGAGGTATTTATTCCATTCACATGAAAAAACAATTTCATGTACTTGAAAGTCAAAAAGGATGGCAGCACAGAAAGTTTTCTTCATTACAAAGTGTTTTTCCATCAGGCAATTATTTATAAGAACTTTTGTTAACACTGGAGTTGAGGCTCTGGAACAAAGTGGATATATTGTTTACTAGCTTTGCCAGTCAATCTTCTCTTACAAAACCTCCCTTCCCCCTCTCCTTTTCCAGCCAAGTCAATCCCTTGCATAGCTCAGGAGTTTCCTTTGTCACCAAGGTCTCCCTTTCCACAAATGGTCCCTTGAATAATGCCATCTTCAATGTAGTGGCCCGAGGTATCCGTGCTCCTGCAGAGAACTGTGGAGGGGATCCGAGATGAGCGTCTCTCCTGGCTCTTATCCTCAGAGGAGCAGCAAATCATCCTTTTCATGGTAGCCCACATCTCATCATCTTTGTAGGAATAAATTATTGGATTCATGACAGAGTTCAACAGGGCCAGGAGAAGAAACCACCTTTTAACATTCTGAATCCCACAGTCAGTACAGTTCAGGCCATCAAGCAGTAAGACGACCAGGCCAGGGGTCCAGCAGACAACAAAGGCACCTAGAAATATAGGAGACAATAAAAAGAAAATCAAACCTGACTTCAAACTTCTAGGGTTTTGGAATGTTTAACATCTTACAAGATTATTGAGTTTATCAAAATTCTACACAAAAATTATAAAAGCAGGAGAGGACAAAATTCTAATGACAGTAGCAAGATCATATCTGCTACAGCTTCTCTGCCAAGCCCTGAGCAGGAGGAAGGGCAGCTCTCACAAGACTGCAGGGAGCAAGAATCTGAGCTGCTGACAGCATCAACTCAAACACATGTGGGAAAAGGTCACCACAACAGTGATTTATCCATGCTGATAAATAAACAAGAGCTCTGGAGCATTTAAAAGCAGGGAACTGGCACTTGAACACACACTTCCTCTGTTCATCTCTCTCATGTACTGGAGGAGAAAATATCAGGTGGTTCACTTCCACCACTGCTGTAATATGATCTAAAGGGACAAGTCTAAAGGGACAAGTCTCCTGCCACCCTACAGTGGACTCTGCAGTGCCAATTAATTAGACAGGTGTCACATCATTTAAATACATCCCGGGTGGGAACCCCACAGCTGGTGTAGGATGTGTGCCACTGCCTACAAAGCACAAACACTGTCAGAGCTGAGCCCACCTCCTTCCACTGCTCCCTCCCAGCTCTGCACGCTGAGCCTTGAGACACAGTGATTCAACTGCAGGGAAAAATACAGTTACACAGGAAAAGAGAGAAGGAAACAAATAGATGAGTTAGTGAAGGTGAAGTGAAGGATGGAGCAGTCAGGACAAAGAAATGAAGGAGTGGGGAAAAAAATCCAAAATCAAAACACAAGAAGTATGAGGAAGTAAGTGTATAGTGGTGGTAGAAGAGAAAACTCTGCAAGAGAAGCAAAATTAAAAAATTAAAAATTAAAGGGAGAGTAAGGGAGATCTTAGACTGAACACAACACAAAGAAGGCATTACAACCACAGCTTAGAAGTTAGTTCAACATTGAATTTGCACTTTCTCATGTTCCTGCACACCCACACCATGAGTGAGGGTGAGGAGGGGGAACATTGCTACCAAATGCAGCCTCAGCCACGAGCTGGAGAGGGGCCCTGGACTGCCCCATCTGCCCCTTGGTCTCCCCCCTGCACTGCACCCCGTGATCCCTCACCCAGAGCCCAGGGAAGGAATAGCCATATGCATGATAATACTAACTTAGCACAAGCCACAATTGCTGTCTGACAAACAGAAATAGAAAATTACAACTCTGCCCAGCCGTCACAGTTTGAACAATGTACCAAGGAAATTCCAATCACTTATCACAGCAGAGTTTCCCCATTTTGGAGCTTAGAAAAAAAAATAATACAACAATAATAGCATCTACATGCCTAAAAGCTGTCCTGGGGGTGTGGGTATCTGTTCAGCACTTTTGGTAGAGCAAGCAAGTCCACCTCATCTTTTAAAAGCTGCTGATATTCCCATATCCAGGCTGTGGAAGCCAGCAGTGGGAGGCAGCCTGGATGTCAGCAGGAGCCAGGCAGTGCCAGAGGCAGTGCTGGCAGCACCTCGGGCAGCCCAGCAGCTGAGCTGCACACAGGGCTGGTGTCAGCAGCACTCACACTGCTCCCCACCGGGGACTGAGGGGGACACTGCCCGTATGACAGGCAGGCCAGAATGGTATCTTAAGGGGATTTGTGTGATTTAGCAAGCAGTAGGATTGCTGGAAAAGGTATCCAGGACAAGGTATTGGGGATCTTGCTGAAACTTTGTGCTCCTGGACTACAGACAAAATTCAAGCAAGTGATTTACTCTGTTCTAGGCAATTTTGAACAGAAAGGCAAGAGACCACTTTCTTCAGAAACTGCATTTTCTACTCTGCTGTACCAAGATTTTTGTGATGCTAAGTACTAATTTCATGGTGTTAGTTTTGAGATACTGGTTAACATCAGTAACATTCCTCCATTGCCCACTGGCATCGGGAGCTGCATGCTGCTACCACAACACTTGTTTTCCCTGGTCAGTCTCTGTTCTACACACTGGTTTGGCTCCTGCATGCTGAGTAAGCATTTGTGAGCAGAGCACCAGCGCTCTCTTATCGTCTACAATGGAGAAAACACTGAACAGAGTTGATGTTCTGGGGCTCTCCAGCAAATCCCATCAGTTTTAGCAAGAGCTGGAACCCAGCCACCCAGACAATACTGTGCCTAGTGCAGTGTCTCAGCAAGTATTTGGACCCAGAGCTTTCACTACTGACCAAGGGTCACTGGCAAAGCTGCCAATCCACCAGCTCCATGCAGGAACTGAGACAGTAACAGGCCTTCCTTAGAACAGATGCTGAAAGCATTTTGACTGCTTGTACCACAGTGTGCAAGGTGCAACCGTGCTTTTATGGAAGTCAGCAGGAGAGGAAAGAGACCCCAAAAGTCACATTTAACAAAAGACACAGAAATCTCTCCTTCAAACAGAACCCAAGATTGCAGGCAGGATTAGTCCACAAACTCCCAGGATATATCCCTGTCTACCTGTACAAGCAAAACCCTAAGGGGTTTCAGCTGCAAAAGTAAGGGAAGATAAGACACCTGCAGGCATGTCCCCACACATTTCCCACAACTGGGGACAAGGATGGGGCAATGCAATGACAGTGTCCAAGTTACTGGGTAATGCTTTCACGGGCCTGCTGTTTTGACTCCATCAAAAACACGTTTTGCTCTTAGCACCACAGACATGAAAGTGAAGCACATCTCAGATTCACAGCCTTGCTCAGATTTTGTTATTTTTACCAGCAAGCTTTCAGAGGAAACCATGGTTAAGCATAAAAATATACCTTAGTCTCAGCCCTGTGGCAATTTTCTTGTTTGCAGAATATTTATCCCATAGGAGCTCCCCTCCCTGACAAAGTGCCACACTGCAAAAATAATTTAACTTCTGTGACTCTTTAAAATTCACAAAAGTGACATGAAATACAGCCTGGCTGCCATGTAGATTAGAAAAACAGCTCAGACTATTTCCACCAGATTATGGGAGATCAGGTGTCACAATGCCTCAAGGTTAGTTTGAGGATTTTCCATTAGATTTAACTATGGAATTTCTTGTAGATTACATCATCTCTGCTTAAAAATTAATTCCTGTGGATCTGGAAGCACTACTGATGCTTCAACAGCATCATTTCATAAATCCCTGCACATCAAGGCTGTCCCTGAGCATGCTAACACTGAGAGAAAAAAAAAAGTGCAGTAGGTTCCAGCTGTCTTTGCCACATGTGCGACCAAGTTAAAACAGCAAGTTACCAATTAAACTATAAATTCACTGAAACTGAAAATCATCCACCCCGAAGCTGCTATTTCAGCAGGACTCTCGCTGCCAGGTTCAGAGGAGCTACCACATGCACAACCACCTGAAAATCACACACCCACACACCTGCAGGCACCTTTCTTCAAAGCTGCAGTCACAGGCTGAGCTAGGATTATGCCAAAAGGGCAGCCCAAGAGAATTTTAGCCCATTTTGCGCATCTTCCAGTTTCAATTAAACTGTGGTTCAGCATGCCAAAGGGAAACCCTTGCTCCTATGCCATTATGGACTATTTTAGGGGCTATGGCAGGAATATGTAGATGACAGGGACTTGACTCCCAGCATCTGGAGGGGACCCTCCAAGCCTAAGGGATGGTGCAAAAAGCCACCTGAAGCTGTGCTCACTGTGATTCCATTAAATGACACTAAAATCTTAATTCCCCCAACTCTCAACTGCAGGGCCACAGGAGAACACCCAGAGAGGACAGGGGTGTTTTGCTGGAAGGGCAGCCAGCCACAGCCCAGCCTTGCCAAGGAGGGAGCAGGAGGGAGCTGGGAGCTCTGAAATGCCAGTAGTACCCAACTACACACAGCCTCCTTCCACACAGCAGCAGAGCAGAAGGATCTCCCAAGAAAACAATAGAGCACGTGAACAAGAATGTTGGGGTTTATTATGCTTTATCCAGCACAGCATCTTGGAATAGGCTTTTAGTTAAGACCATATCAGGCATGTACTCCAAAGCATTTTCAGATGTTTTGGAACAAACCATTAAAACTAACTGCTTTGGGCAAAACCCATGTGCTGCATATAGCTGTAGGCTCTGGCATCACTGGTTGTGAGCACAATTTTGGAAGAATCACTTTGGTCACTTGGTGACTCCTGTGGTAATTACAATGTCCAGAAAACAAGCTATTTGGCTTCTAATGCATTTTGCACAGAGTGCTTGAATTACTTGGCCAGGAGAGCGTTATTTCAAACTGTGTAAAAAAATAAGTTCTCATTCTTAGAAATAAACATTTATAAAAAGCCTCTCAGAGTCAAAATTTGGAGAACTGATATGAAGGAACATGCCAAGATACATTTCCTCTGACCCAGGAGCTTGAAGCAGATTGTACACCCAGCAACACCAGCACTAATTCGACTTCTTTGGAAGCAGGCTCTGTTGCGGTTTTTGTCTGACTGACAAAGTAAATATACAAAATTATGATCTCTAAAGTAGCACTCGGGCTTTCTGAGTTAAATTTCCCTGGCCCAGCACACAATTTCATTAAATGCTTTGCCTGAATTATAGCTCAATTTCATGGCTGAAAAGCCATATGCTGTGAGTAAGAGGAACCTAATGCTGAACTTCAAACCAACCCATAGTCCCAAGGCCCCACTCCCCAGTAAAAGGAACATTAAGTTAGAAATGAGATTTTCAGTGGGGTTTACTTCCCCACAGCAGCATGGTCACAGAGAGCACTGAAGGCTTGCCACAGGCTAAAGGAGCACGAGGGATGAGCAAATGGCAGCCACCATCCCTGTCCCTCCAACTCCCACATCGGCTGCAGGGTGCAGTTCTGCCTTCAACAGAAATGCTCAGAGAACTGCTTTTTAAAGGTGCTCTGTTTTCTGTCTCTTTCCAATGCAGCAGTTAACTACAGTCTACTCGATCCCTATGCATTAGGGCAGGATCATATTTGGAGCAATTCAGAGTTTTCCGGCAGAATTTTCACCTTCCAGGTGGATGGTTTAGGTTTCACTGCATGAGAGCTTAGGTAGGGAAAAAATCAAATCTTGCCCCTGCAAGTCAAGGGCAGGGGGACAGGAACAACCACCAAATTGACTCCATAAGTTCCATAAAATCAAAGGGGAAAAAGGAAGAACAGCTGGGGAAGGATTTAGAAAGACAAGGCTCTGGCAGTGGACAATCCAACTTCAGAAGACACAGAATTGTAAGTGAGAACCTTGTACGTGCTTCAACTATCAGCCCACTTTCTTTTACAAGTCACTCTGAAGTTTAATGGATTTCAGCTTCTAAAGCACTTTAAAACATCATTTGGTAGACAAAGCTGTTACGTAGCACAGCACTATTATTTCAGAAAATAATAGTAATATCAGATACCAGATTCTGCAAACAGCATCCAAAAACTGCAAGGGGAAGCAAGGGTCTTCAACTTGAAGTTCCTACCCTGGCGAGTCCTACCTCCATGAAAAATTACAGTTTTCTCCCAGAGCTCTCTAGAACTACCATGCTGCAGTATGACACAACTGTGTCCCAGGTATACATGGCCACCAGCTTTCCCAAAAGTTTTAGTTTTGCTGCATTGGCTCATCCAACCTCAGAACAGCTGTCAGAGCAGCAAAGCCAGAGTTGTGGGTTTAGAGTCCACCACCACCTGAGCCCAGCTTCACAAATGTCTCAGTCTACCCCCAGTTCCACCTGGAGCCCTGCTCACATGATACATGGTCTCCAGGACACATCTTGTTCAGATTCAAGTAATTCTGGGGAAAATTGACTGCTACAGCTGGTATTTGTTCCAAGGATCAGTCACCCACTCTGTTCATCTCTATTTTAATGTGCACTACATTGCAATTACCTGATGAAGTGATCTGAGATGCAGGAAACCTCTCTTGATATCACAAGATCACATCACATCCTAAGTGTCTTTAGGGTAGAACCCAGGTCAAATCTCATGTTATGATTTAGAGGTCTAATGCCACACTGTACCATCATTATCTAAAAGTATTTTGCACCATGCAATATCCGCAAAATGAAGGTGAATCCTTCCCTTGAACAGGAAACCTCTATCAAAGTCACAAACCCACCAGGCATCCTCTCCTTTCCCTAGGGGAAGTACATTTCCAGGGTAAAGAAGTTTCTGTGTTCAGGAAACAGCCAAGAGGAAGATGTACAAAGAAAACTATTGATGTCCAACATTAAGGTTCGTGGCCTTGTGCAAACATTAAAGAACATTATTTTGAAAATATTCTACTAGGTAATTGTAAACCTTCACAAGCCTTTCTCCAAAGTGATTTTGCATCTTCCTGCTCAAAAAATAAAAATAAAAGCCAAAAAAACCCCACCTTCACAATTTGCCTACACAGAGACACTTTTCTTCTGTGTGTTGACCAGTCCTCTATCTCANAACACCTTCACAATTTGTGTTTTATAACAAGATGCCTATACAGAAACACTTTTCTTCTATGTGTTGACCAGTCCTCTATCTCATGTTTCTGCATAGTGCAGCAGCTATTTCACTGTCTAAAGCACACCAAAGTCTAGATGCCTCCACCACTTATAAATTCAGTGAGGTTTTTTTGTGTTAGCAGGTGTGAGCAATTTTTGTGGGGTTTTTTGTTTGTCTGTTGATTTGTTTTAAATAAAAGCTAAGCCAAACCAACACAAGCCAATCCACTGGCACTGCCAGCCTTGCCCACCATGGTTTGTAGTCTCTTACCTAAGACAGTCATGACAGTCTTCATAAGCTTCACAGGGGTTCTCCTCCGGCTAATGGACCCGCTAGTGTGCGATGACAAGACGTTGGTTTTCCTCTGGACGTACATGTAGATTCTTATGTAAACCACCACCATAATGAAGAAGACAACCAGGTTTAAGACACTCCAGAACACCAGGTAACTTCTGCTGTAAATGGGTGCCAGGGATGAGCAGACATTGATGTCACAGAGGCAGTTCCAACCCAGGGTCGGAACAGCACCCATGAAAATAGCAATGGCCCAAATGGATATAATTAAGAAGGTGACTCTCTTCTTGGTGAGGTTGCTGTGGATCTTCATCCTCATGATGGACATGTGGCGCTCCACAGCGATGACGAGCAGATTCACCAGGGACGCTGTCAGGCTGGTGTCCAGGAGACCCTGGCGCAAGAACCAGCGGTTCACTGTTAATGTCTTGGACACGGGGCCCGTGTGGAACATCAAGAAGACATAGGCAATTCCAGCAAAAAAGTCTGCAGCAGCTAAGTTGGCCAGAAGATAATAAAAGGGAAAATGAAACCGCTTGTTCTTGACCACAGCTGCTATGACCAATGAATTTGAAATAAAAATGAAGAGGCAGAAAAATGTCCCAAAGCATAGAACACCAATGAGTTGTGCTCCTGTCCACTCATCTGCTGTGTCTGTCTTTGTCCTGTTGTAGAAAAAGTCCATGTGCTTGTCATAGTAGCATTCGTTCATCCTGGATTAAAGCCCCTGCATCCTAGGAAGGGTGGGAGGGGAAAAGAAAGAAGATTAACAGTCAGCTAATAGTCCTTGCTTCGATTACCATACCTTCTTTATTTTGGGGACAAAGGGTTGTGACAGGGACACGAGAGGGTATATACTTGGAGGCCTTAAGTAAAAAGTCAACCTGTACAGGGTTGATGCAGAAGATATTCTGGAGGACCGCAGTGCATGATGCTCAGATGAATCAGGAATTTTAAAAGACTTTCCTACTTAAAAAATTCCAGCACAGTTCTTTTTCACTAGCAGTCATACTGTAGAGGCAACAAGGTGGAAGTTAAGAAGTTAAAAATTACTTTCTGGAGGTCATGGAGAAAATCTGAGCAACAGCCAAGCCATTCTTACTGTGAAATCCCATGTTTGAGCCACAGCCCCATCATTATTTCCATTTCTCAGTGTAGCCAGTAGGGACAGGGAAGCATAAATCATAACTCTTCCATTTTACTGACTAAGCAATAAAAGGCCCATTACAGAAAAAAATTTTTTTGGTTTTTCAATTATATATTAATAAATGTAAAAAAAAGTATGTATATAAGATACTACAGGCATATATATTCTGAGCACATACCTGTTATTTACTGCTAGAGGACTTAAGTAAATGTGCTGCAAAGGGAAAAATAAATTCTAGATATTTGACTATTCCAAAGCCAGGAATTATTTTACTGGGCTCTCAACCCACAGGCTTGTGAGCACCACACAGCCCAGTTATCCTTAAAACCAAAATCCAGTTCCTTACCCAACCACAGGTTAAAGCAAGCCCCAGGAACAAGCAGCAGTGCTGGGGTTTATTTCTCATACCCACTCAGCACTATTTTGGACACAGGGCTATTAAACCTGATGATGGTAAGAGAGTCCAAGTTCCAGATTACATCACACTTCAGCTACTCTGGCGAGGTCAATGTCAGCTGCCTTGGCAATTTTACTGCTTTTTTATGAACCAGACTGAACCTGGACTAATTTACACAGGAGATCTGACAGCAATTACTCATGGCTGCTGGACCCCATGCAGGGTCTCACAGCCTAGAAGGGAGAGTTTTGCCTGATCATCACTAGCCCTCTCATTCACTGTCAGTATCCAAAGATGGGTTTTAACAATTCATTAATAGATATTGTATAGCTCTAGCAAAACCCAGGAATGCAGCCATGGCACAAGAGCCTAATCTCATTAAATATTATACAGGGCAGCAACCAACAAAAAACCTAGAAGAAGCAGTTACAGGCAGAAAGATAAAAAAAAGCATAGCCTTTCCACCTCTGCAGCTAAAATTGTTGACACATAAACATCAGGTTCACTTAGTCTGTTATTACCCTGTGGTTATTTTACAGTTATATCTCATCTCCCCAGGGACTGGGAAGCAAATTAAACAATCCCCAGTAGGCTGGCCACTTTTATATTAAAGGTTTCTTCCAAGCTTTAAACTAAAAAGGTCCATCTTTTGTAATTTATGTTATGCTACTTGTGTTATTTCATGCAATATTTACAGTAATTTTAAATCAAGTTACACCATTCCATAATTTTTTCAGTAAAGTTATCTTTTTTAATATTCCATTTTTCTGAATTATCTCCTTAGCATTTTTTTCTTGATTTTTCTTAATTCCCACCTGGTAGTCGACATGAAAACAGGCCTCTTGACATTGTTGCCCATTTTATTATCCTCAAGAACCTGGCCAGCCATTTTTTTATAAAAGAGTATATTACTTAAAGCATCAAATTTAAGCACATAGTCAGAACTAAGAACAGCTACTTAAGGACAAGAAGTGGAAGGAAACAAGTAAACCATCCCTTGTGCTGAAATATTACAGAGCATCCCTCCATCTAAAAATAAAAAAGCCTCAGCAATGCAAATCCACTGCAATGAGTCAACTGGAATTCAACGCCCACTGCTCCCTGTTCAGGGCAAGATGGGGGAGTCGGGCAGTCAGTACATTCCCCGTTGTCACCTAGGAAGTATTTAAAAATCAAATTCAGTCTGCAAGTGACCAGAAGTCCCTGAGGAGCTGCAGACAACAGCTACTCGAGCAGCCAAGTGCTGGGAACCCTGCCAGCAGAGAAGCCTCTGCTCGAACACATCAAGGCAGCAAAGGACTTACTGAGCTTGACATGAAGCTTTTACAGAACTGCCCAAATGCCTGCGAATAGAAGCAGCATTTTGGGCAAGAATGGCAGGGTAAAAAAGAAANAGGTTTTCTGAACATGTTGTATCTTACTGTGTAATCATCTCAACAGATGAATCTCTTGCTTGCAGTGACAGGAGAGTAAAGAAATCTTCAGATGCTTTTTGCATCTTGTCTGCTGAAAAGCTAAAAGAAGTCCAAAATATCAAATATGAATTTAATCTAAATACTTCAGCTTAATGAGGTCCCATTGTTATTTGAAGTAGTAACCAAAGGAAAAAAAATATTATCACGTCCATAATTCTCCACTGAAATAATTACACTACAAACACTTACTGTCACACAGCAGAGCTCAAATGACAAATGATTTTGAAAGAGATGTCTTGAGGTGTTGAGGTAAGATGAGAAGGAGTAGAAAAGCATCCAGCTGAGGTCTCAGGGTCACAGGGCCGACTCTGGAGACTTCCAAATGGAAGCTGTACCAAAGCAGAAGCTGAACTGGAGCTAGTTTACATCCCAGTCCTTCAAAGTGGAGATGCAGCACTTGGCTGTCTGTACCAGCCTGTGTACAAAAAGCACTTACAACACCAGGGGTCTTGCAGACAGTGGTTTTCTTCAACCTTCATCTGAAGTCCTCCCAGCAGAACCAGCCTGGTCTCAGGGGAGCTGTGCGGCCGTGACAGAGCTACGCAGCTGAATCCTCGGTGGTCCTGCCCCACACCAGGCACGAGACAGGATATCCCATAGTTCCTGACACGTCACATGTCCTGGCAGGACTTTCTTCTCCAGGTCTTCTTTTCTGCAGCCAAATCAGAAAAGCTTATCTTAACCAGAGCAGGTTTAAACCTAAGAAGAAAAAAATAACCCTTAATATAATCCTTTATTAAAAATAATCCTTAAATATTACATATTTCAGACCTATTTATTAAGTACACAAGAATTTGAATATTCAGGCAAAATATTGTTCAAATGTAGTAGAAAACCAGCTCAACTTGTCAGTTCAGACTTATAAAGACAAGAGAGTCTTCCAGAGTCTGCAGCAGAGCTCCCCAGTTGAGCTACTCACTTTAAAAAGAATCACCTTCTTTTGCTTTGAAATTGGCTCTCCCAAGCTTGATATTTCTTGGGGTTTTTTATGGGAAAGGACAGTAAACAATCTCTGTTCACCTGTTCTACAGCACTTGGTGTTTCCTATCCCACCATACAGACCTCCAGCAGTTATCAATGTTGCATATTCTACAGGTGAGTTGAGATAACAGCCTGCCCTGGTGCTTACAGGCAAACACATCAAAACTCTGCAAGTGCCAAAAGCATACGCTTGTCTAAAAGGTTCTTTTCCTCATTTCAAGCTATTTAATTACCTCATTTCAACCAAGACTGGCTACAAAGATCACAAACTGATGGACTGTGAACTGTATATTCCTCTACCACTCTTGACTAAACATTCAAGCTTTTTCTCTTTTTTGAGTAGGAAAAATCATGTTCCAAAAAATCTCAAAGAATTTGGGATTTTAGTTAAACTGTTTTCAAATGCAAAAGCACACTTCAAGAATTTTTCCCAATGCATCTCATCTTGAACTTTGTCTTAATGACATTTTGTGTATTTCAATTGATTTTAAATTCCTCTATGAAAGTATATCTCATACCAAGCCAGAAAATGTTCTTCACCATTCTTTAAATAAAAGTCAAGAATTTGGATGAGTGCTTAGGAATATATTACACTAGCTACCTAAATAAAGAGTTAGTGAAATAAAACATCATCTAGATCATGCTTTTGACAAAAGGTTTGGCTAGTTGCAAGCTAGCATGCTTTAATGGTCGTTAGTCAACTGGAATCTTCATATTGAATGCTTCAATAGTGAATGCTTCAATAAATTCACTAAAAATGTGTTTATTTATAATAAAGTTTAATATCAGTTATTTAAGTCAAAGATTTTGCTGATTGAAACTGATTAAAATTACCTTTAAGTAATTTTGATTAAAAATTAAATCCTGCCTATAAATCAGCTCTAAGCTGAGTTACTCATTATTAATGCAAACATTTTAGAAGGAAAACACAAATAGTATTTTAATGATAAAGTCATTATAAAATTTCGCCTGCAAGCCATAATGTGATTCATGGCACACCCCCATGGTTTTCTGCCTCTTCCCTGTCCATTAAAAACCAAGATGTTTCAATACGTTGGCTACAACTTTATTGAAGGGCTGGCGTCAGCTTGGGGGACTGTGATGGCTTCTGCCGTCTTTCTGTATAAATGCAAGAGGGAGGGAGCAGATAGGCCTGGGCTGGCACAGAAATCTACTGTGAGAGGATCCGAGCCAACTTCAGAGCTGGACTGAAAGGTCCTGAGAGCAAGGCTGAGCCTGCAAGGAGGGCGAGAGCGGTGAAGCCCCTTGGCAGGGCAGAAAGTCAGCTCAGGGGAGAGGGAGGGATGTTTGCCCAGGCAGGGCACCAGCCTGCTTTACTGCCGGTGGTCCTGAGCTGGCACAGGAATTTCTGCGCAGAATTTCGGGGTAGTTCAACACCCAAAATGATACACTCTGGAACAGGAGAGATCACAAAGCCAGTACAGTCCGGGCAGCTCTGTGAGACAGCACAGAGGAGCAAGCTGTGCCCAGGCTCAGCCTGCAAAGCAGGCAGGCTGCCAGCTCTGCCTCAGCGCTCTGCCTCCTGGCTCCCCTTCTCCAGTAGCAAAGACCGGGTATTAAATACACATCTCTAAGAGATTTTGAAGCTTATTACAAAAGTTGCTCTGCAGAAAGCTGAGTTTATCACACTGACTGATCACAGGCTCAGGTGGCAGAAGGAGGAAGAGAGTCACTTGAAATACTCTCTTCACATTCAGACTGTCAGAAACACCAGCAGCAATTGCCTACTTGCACAAATTCCTTTGGCTTTTTAAGTTTACCCTACAAGCAGCAGATGGCCCTTGATAGAGCAGCCTGTGCAGCCCCTGCCAAGGGCTCCCCCAGCCCTGCATTTCCCTGCCCGTGCCCTGTGCCACAGGCAGACACGGACACCCTCTGTCCCGTCCTCTTCTTCTGCATAAACCACCGCTGCTGCTTTTGTTTTTCTCATTACTGAAAAGCTCTCTCTCACCTTATTCCCCAGAGGAAGGCACAGGCAGAAGGAAGCCAGGGCCCTGGGCAGCCAGAGCTATACAGACCAGCAGTACCAGTTCAGAAAGGGAATTGGTTCTTTGTTCCCCTCCACACCCTGCTACATGTATGGCCACAGAGCAAAACACAACCAAATGATTGCACAGTAACCCAAGAAACCCATCCAGGTTACCTCAGCTTAGAAAGAAATACCAGTGCAGAAAAGGGTGTGTAACACAGCAGAGGCCAAAAATGTTAATATGTAACTGTAAGGAAGAGTTTTGTGAGGTAAGTGCTCTGGTTCACTTCTAATTGTCTGTAATAGTTAATTGATATTATAACCAAAATCAATTTTAAAAACAAACTGAAAGGAAGCACATAGAGAACACAAAACTATGCACAAAATGTATCTAAACTAAAGCTTTTTTAATCTGGTACAACTAGAGAACGTAATGGAAGCCAACATTAATTTAACAGGTTTTACAGAGACAAATTATCTCAGAAATGCAACTGTTTTATTTTGTTTATTACAGAAATTGTGCAGGCACTGCCTGTACTTGAAACAGCATGGTAACATGGTACACTTCAAGGACCTGAGAATATAATTTTTCAAAAACATTTTTAAAATGTAGCTTTAAAAATGGAGAAAAAGTTGGGATTAAAAAACTATGAGGCCAAATGAATAAGTTTTTCAACCAGAGAACTTACTTATTAGTAACAGAATCTACTTGAGGTTGTGTTTGACTGTATTTTTTTTTTTTAACTGAAGTATCTCCAATTTCAGATAACTGGCTGAACTCAAATCAATCACTCCCAAGTAGCATTATCCTATTACCTTGGTCTTCAATAAGCTTTAGACTAAGGAGAGAAAAGTGCCACATCCATTTTCTCTCCAAATCTGTTTTCATCTACATAATGTTAACTTGATGGAAAGTACAGCAGCGCTCATACTTCCACCACGGTTCTGGGTATTTCCAGTAATAGTCCATTTCTGTGGTGTCATCTTTTGGACTGGGAAGGGAGCAGAGCAAAAGGAATGAAGATGATTCTTTGGCAACTCTTAGATATCTGTGGTGGAAACATTTAAGGTTTTTATGTATCATACATCCTGCATAAAAGACCAATGCTATATGGTACAAATATAGACCCTCAAGGAAAGTATTAAACCTAACAAAAATGTAGAGCCTCAAGACTAAATATTTAAAGTTGCAGAGAGAGGAAGTAGTACCGCCAGCCACAAACCAGAGTGCTCTGTCCACAGAGTCTGATAAGAGGCTTAAAAGTCACTGTCAGGGCACACAAGTGTCACCCTGTGCATGTAAGTGACAATGCTGTTCCGCTGCACACTGCTGCAGCCTGACACCTGGACAGCTGAACTGTGAAACGGAGATACAGGGGCACCTCCACCAAGGTAGTACAAAGCTCAGGCTCCAGCTCCTGAAATGCCTTTAGTACAAAGCTGCTCTACTGCACTAATTTCCTTTTGAAAGCTCTGATACATTGCAGAAAGTTGTTAGGGACAGATAGCAAGTAACTCACTAGTTACCACAAGTTTAGACTTCAGACTTGGTAATTTAAGACTCTCTGAAATTATGGTTTACTAGATCTATATACGGAGTTCAAACTAAAAACTTTGCTGCAAAGCCTTCATTTAGTCTCCTTTAAGTGTGGTTCTGGAAGGAGCTGGCAGGTCATCCTATAATGCGGAAACAGACACAGCATTTAAAGTATTTAAAAGTCATTCAAACAGCCTATACATTGTGAAACATGCCTAGAAGAAAATACCTGGTCTGCTTCTAAAGTAAGTTTCCCATTTCTGCAGAACTTCCAGGTCCTCTCAGTGATCACTACCAGCTCCATTTTACCATTCAACAAATCAGCTTTCACAAAACCTACAGAATGTGGATACAGACTATTTCAGCACAGTCCCAAACAAGTCAACTTTTACTGTCTATTTTCAGCACATGCTGATGAAGACCTAAATCACACCACTGCTGATTAAAACAAGTCACTTGACTGTATCTGATCTGTTAACAGATTCAGAGCCTGGGTTTGCATGCAAATTTGTCAGTGGAAGTGGTAGAAATAGCATACTCCAAATTTTCTCAAGACATAGAAGTTGACCTAATGGCATAATAGTACAATTCAGGTACGTCAGTCTTTAAGACTAATACCAAAGATAAATATATTCTCTGCAGTGTCAAATTATATATCAGAGGTTTTATTTCATCATCTGATAGCATAAAGTCTGTGCTGGAAGACATTCTTAAATGGTTAGTGGTCAGTGTAGCACAGGAGGATAAGGGCACAGCCAGACAAACTTGTCTGAAACTTTCACCTAGCATTCTGAAAAAAAGCTAAATACATCTCTCAGCTTTACATGCTGGTAAGAACTGTTGCCTCATTACCGATTATGCAGTTGGTTTGTGGGGTTGTTTGATTTGTTTGTTTGTGTTTAGTTTAATATTCAGTACACAGATAAGCTTAGTGAAATCAGATTTTTCACCATATAACTGGATTTGAGTTGTGCTTCCTACTGCACCTTTTAGAAGACCGTAAGAACATCCAAGAAACCACATACTCAGCACAGCTTAAAGAACAAAGCTACAGCAATGCACCTTACAGTCTGCAACACGAAATGTCTTTTTCTGGACTCATATCACAGATGGGAGGGCAGACCTAAGTGCATGGCCTTTGGAAATAGAAGGGTACAAAACCGCTTCCTCTCCCTGTCCTCCCACCCGACTTTGTTTCCTTAACAGAAAGAACTTATCAAAAGCCATTATGCGAAATAATGGCAGTGTATTTTTTCGGTGTACTGCACAGATTAAGATAACACCGTATTCAAAAAACCCACTTAAGAGAAGACCCTTAAGAAGCCAGCGCCCGCAGTCCCCAGCAGCCGCCCGCGCCTCAGGGGCGTGCAAACAGAGTCTCAAAGGTATGGAAACTCACGTGTATGGTTTTGTACGTGCGCGTCCATGTCTGCCCGCACCGCGACGTCTCTGCGGGACAGAGCGGCAGCGCCGGCTCTGCCGGGCTCTGTGTCCGCCGGGCTCTGCCCGCGCTCCGGGCGCTGCCCGCTCTGCTCACCGGCACGGCCCGGGGCGCGCCCGGCGCTCCGGCACCACCGCGGACAGATTTACAGAACCGCAAAAAGTTCTGCCAGCCCGACTCCTGCGGGAAAGGCTCGTTCCTGCCGCAGCTCGCCCAGCCCGCGGAACCAGCGCTCCCNCTCCGCTCCGCGCCCCGTCCCGTCCCGCCCCGCCGGCCTTAACCCGTCCGGCCCCGCACCTGCCCCCGCCGAGCCGCAGAGCTCGCCCGGGCCCTCCTTCCCTCCCCGGGACCAGGGCCTGGCTCTCCCCCGAGAGAACGGGGGCGGCTGCGGAGAACGCGAGCGAGAGCCCCGAGCAAGCGGGAGCTGCACAGGTCTAAAGGGCTATGCTGCCCGAAAAGCCCAGCAGAAGGTCCATCATCATTCATACATTAGGAAACTAATGCAAAATCCAGATAAAACTGCAATAACTTCTGCGAATAGATCCGGACAGTACAGGTGGAGCATCACAAGTAGCTATTCTTTGAAACAGAGTGTAGAAAGCAAACAAGAAGCATTTCACACCCAACACTGTGATACAGAAAGTTGGAGGCTTATGTCACCTCCAATGGGCAGGACTGAGCACACACGGCTTTGCAATTAAGGACAAGTCAAACTCAAAAGTAGAAGGTAGTGCAAAATCAAATTTATCTGAAGCCTGTGATCAGATGGATCTGACCCATTGCTACCTACCTGAATCGTTTACTGAGGCCAGGCATTTGTCCATGTAACACACAGCCAGGCACAGGTCTGCTCAGAGCTGGAGAACTGACAAAAGAAAAATCTCAGCAGAAGACCTCTGCCCCACTCCTCAGAAATCCCGGTAACAATTACAGCATGAAACTTAGAGTTTTAAAGCTTTGCACATGAACATAACTGAAATTATCTGAAATGTCAGACTCCATTCCAACATTTTTTTTGTTTTAACCAAAAAAATAGAAAAACGCCAGAATAAGAGCCCAAAATCTTACTGACCCTGTTCCCCTCACTTGAATGCTCACCTTGAAGATGGCTTAGGAAATTTTCTTCTCTGCCCATGTCTTTCTAATGCAAGCTTCTCACTGTCTCATTCCTTTCTCTCCTCCTTTTGTTAAGTCCTACAAGCAATTAGCAAAAGCTTCTTATTCCCAGAGAACAAGGCTATGAAAGGCAACAGCCCTTTTTCAGAGCACTTTGCAAAAGTTTATGTTCCAGTTCTGCTTCCATTACTGTGCATCACCTCCTTAGCAGCTGGAGTGGGACCACCTATCATTCAGCAACTGTGTTCAAATGTGTATTAATGTGCAGAATTCAGAGTCAACATATGCCAGATTTCCTGTTAAGTTTCACCTCTGTGAATAGAGAGACAGTAATAGCCTCCAGCAAGTGTCTCTTATCTTTTTTTCAAAGAGGAAAAAAAACTCAGAACACCAGATGGTGAAGATAAAAATTGGATTCTACAGCACATTAGTGACCTGCTCTAATATGGTAGGGTTGAAGCAGCAGTCTAGCTAGCAATCATTTCATATGATTTAAACCATAAAAAAAAAAATCAATACTGGACAAGAAAGATTTATGATTCCATTAAAGAAATTAAGTCTTAAAATCAGTTAAGAATTATTAAGTATTCTCCCCATTCCTTTTGTTGATAATGCCTTCCCTCATTCCCTGAGGATTCTCTCACAAACAAGTATTTATCTGAGCAATGGTTTTGGCAGGTCACATTAAATGTCCTACTAAATTGAAAAGAGAGAGTGGGAGCTTTGAGTGAGGAGCCACGGCTCCTGCACCATGGCTCAGTGTCAGGGGTAGGGGAGGTGCCCCACCTGCTTTAGGGAAGAGAGGCACCAGGCCTCTGGAGGTGATGAGCTCCTTACCTTGATCATATATTATATGACTAATTATCCACACACATGCTTTAGTATCTACTTTTGCTAGTTTCAAGTCTCTAACCCAAGATTTCTGTAAGTACTGGCAGAGGGCAGAGCAGTACGGAAAACACAATTCAATTTCAGACATCATGGAACTGTTTGATTTAGAAAGAGACAGTCCAGAAAGCTACCTAGTAAAATAGCAACAAATTCAGAAAACACCAGCATCTTGTACACAACCAAATAGATTGCACACCATAAGGGAGAGGGGGACCTTGGCAATCAGTTAATGCTGATCATTCTGCAGTCTGCAGAAGAGTTTTTGGGTTATCCAGGGCCCCAGAGCATATACCAAAAGCCTAACATTGACCCAAACAAGTTCTGCAGATAAACAGTAGGAGAAAAGTTGACTCTTCTGTCAACAGTGGAAGACAGTAATTCTCTATTCTAGATCACACAACTGATGAAAAGACAATCACAGAAAATCTTTGCTAAGAGCACAAAGCCTTGGTTATTGGTAGCAATTTCAGTTACAGCCACAAGCTGTAGTGAGATTAGGCCACAGCAGCACATTGCTCGGACTGGGATGGGAAAAATATTCTCTGTCCCAAATATATTTCAGCAATAGAAGCATTAAAATGTGCAGAGCCTGGATGCATGGAAATACTGACACCAAATGTCTGTTCTAGACACCTAGCTGCAGCCTAAGCAAGGCAAATGGCATTCACTTTCAACAACAACAAAAGTTTAATTGTTACAAAGGTAAACACCAGTGAGGAGATTAAAACAAAACAAAACAAAAAAAAAAAAGGCAGAAAAAGAGAAAAGCTGCCAAAGGTCTCACTCATACCAGGGCAGCACTTTGAATTGCCTTTGCCATTTGAAACACTAACAAGCCAGAACTTTCAGAGAACACCATTAGTAGTTAACACACAACAGGACCAAGTCCTGGCCAACACACTGACATCATCCACTTAAGTGGTATTTCAGAGAGAAAACATTGGAGAGACAGAAGTGGAGCATCTAATATAATAGTACACCCATCCCAGGAACACTCAGCACTCCTGAAAGTTTCCAGAAGTAGCTGGTTAACATCTATGCACTACTGTCCTAGAAGTGCTTTTAAGTTACCCAAAGTCCTCTGTTCTCATTGAAAAAAGTTTACAAAGAGGCAAGGGGAAAATACAGTCTTTATAGTTGACCATCCCAAAGAGAGCTAGAAAGTCACCTGAACAAACCAACTGCAAGACTCAGTTGTTACATATTTTCTTCCAATCAACATGTGCTTGAAATGGAAGTAAAGCTCCGTGGCACTGTTTTTGCCTGAATTTGTCCTCTGGATTATTACAGTATAACATTACCAAAAAAAAAAAAAAAAAAAAAAAAAAAAAAAAAAAAAAAAAATCTTTTCAGCAGCCTTCAGATAATGCTTACCATGAAAGTTTCCAACCATGCAAAAAAGTATTTAACTATAGCTAAAGCAGTAAGTTTAATCTGGACACAGTACAAATCAATATTGTGGGTATAATAGAAAAGATGGCAAAAAAAAAAAAAAAAGGATAACAAATTGCTTTTTAGTAAAGCTGTTAAAGACTGTGACCTATAAGTGGTTTGTGTTAAAATAGTATACAAGAGGGAGAACAGCAATTATTTTCCACTTTTGTGCAGCTTTTTAGTTTTACATAAATTTAATTCAAATAAATAAAATGTGCCAAGTAGAAATGACAGGCTGGATGCATCACTTTAACTGAAGAACTCCTCCCTTCTTGACTTCCTTTTATTTAATACTTTTTAACACAGGATTTTTTTTAAAATTATTTTCATATAATTCTTCTTATTAACCACAGTTGATTCACTGCCATTTTCCTTCCTCCTCAAGGTTATCAGCAAACAGAGCTTCCACAGACAATGCTCAAGGATCAGTCTTCTCTAATATGACAAAACCTGAGGTAAGAATGCAGAGCTCTTCACAGCTTTCCTTCAGACACAGCTTCTGGGCCCTCCTCTGTTGGTCAGACAGCTGATGTCACATTCATAGTTTTCTTCCCCCAAAACCTTAATTAGCTAAGACCAGTCAGTTGATGAGGTGGATCCAGATGGTGGGTTCCACTGCAGTTTGGGGAATTATCCTTCTCCATACTGCTATGCTTTCTTTGCATATATCAGTGGTGAATTTCAATGTGCAGCCATCAATTAATAAGTATCAAGTTGTCATCACTCTGTTGTCTGCAAAGAAAAAATTCACAATTCTCCATTCAGCAGGAAATGCAATAGGAAGCATTTACCCCTACAAGTTGAGTTTTGATCCTTCTGTTCTCTGCTCTCCCATTTCAGCATACAACTCTAACACCTGCACTGGACAATGAAGTAAGAACTGCTACAGCAGCAAAAGCTCTAGATTTTCACTCCAACCACCAGGCTTGTGCCCTCAGTACTGCATAGCATTTTACAGTGGATATTTATTATGCTCAAGGACACAAAAATCCCTTATTCTGCATAATGACTTGCAGGTGAAACCTGAAGCTGGACCTGGCTGGAGTTCTTGTTAATTAGTTGGCTTTCATGTGCCCCCAGCAACCACTGGGATACCTGCCCATCATCATCATCATCTCTCATGCTCCTTTTTGGCTATGGGGTCCCCCTCTGCCAGGATATAAAGTTGCATTTCACAAAAGCATCAGTATATAGTAGACAACTATCCTACTGCTAAAAGAGGATTTGTTGCACCAGTTGTGATTAAGTGTTCACATTTCAGTCTGTTCCTTCTCCCATAGCCGGGCATCCTTGCACAGTGCCCACAACCATTCTGTGCACATGAATGGACTACCCTGGACTGCCTAGGGACAGTGACAAGATCCCTCCTGTCTCAAACGGGCCTTCAGAGGTGTGTTATGTTGCCTCAGAAACAGAATTCAAAGAATAAGCTCTCAGACAAGCAGGCACCAGGTGAGATGTTCATTCTCACCACCACTTCAAAAAGGACCACTGCCACAACATCTAAAAGACATTTACCAGCGTGTTTCCAACATTCTGGCAGATGGTATTCAAACAGTTTGTCTCAGGCACAGCACAGCTTTGGGATTAAGCACCAGCCTCGGGCTGAATCGCCCTCTCACTTTCTGCTACTACTCCAAGCTTAGCAGCAAAGCTTTTTAGAAACAGACAGCTTGCAAAACCCTAAGAAGCAGAGACTTGGTTTGCTCCAGAACCCTTGGTAGTTTCATGCTGTACTCCACAGTCCTCTCAACAGCTTCTGCATAGTAGTTGTCATAAGAGAATGAAGAGAATTAAGACATATTTAAGCTGATGCCTTTGCATCAGCAGCTAACTAAAGATCTAACATGATGTAAAGTACAGGAGGAACAACAGCATCTAAATATTAAACAGGCTGAATTCTGAATACTTCAGCATTTGTGAAGCAGCATTTTGCAGAGAGAAGCTAAGTGTTGTACTTCTCAGGAAAACACTCATTAAAAACACCCTACCGACCTCCTGCAGCAGCAGATGAATGGAAAAGTTGTATCTTTTCTGTAGCCAGCACTGCTATGGTCTTTTAGAAATTCGTGTAAATCTGTTACTGGAAAACCACTTTGTTGGTATTTCTGAAAGAAAAAGTATTTCATTTACAACACATGAGAAGTTACTGGGCATGAAACATTCTGAAATTTCCTCCAGAGTGTGACAGTAAAACCAGACTATTTGGTTCATATGTTCAATATTGCTGTAGGAAGGAAAAAAACCCATTCTCATCCTAGAAACACTATATAGCTTGCTTTGTTCCACCAACAATGTAATGACAGAAAATTCACAACGTTCACAGATTCTTATGGGTTTTCTGCTGCCCCTAAGGCTAAGCAAGTGATCTCAGGCCATAATGGCATTGATTCTCCCTTGTTCACAGTGAGCTGCTGTGCTCACTGCGAGTGCCCTGGGCTCCTTCTCCCTAAGAACTCTAATGCTGGATTTGAAGGGCCCCAGTGTGGCTATTCAACATTGCCATGCTAAAGAAATGCTATGAAAAAAACAAGTTCAGCATACTGAAACAGCTCCCAGTTGATCTGTGTGAAATGCTCAGAGGGAAGAGCAACAGTAAAACACCCTTTTGCAGGTCAGACTTGCCACTAAAATCAGAAGCACCATTAAGTTATATTTTGAGATGCTTCAAAAGTGAAGCTCTTGCTTGGTCTGGAAGTTTCAGTTCATGTCAGACCAGCCTTATTCTGCTGGCCTGTTCCTGACACCAAGACAAGAACGAGATGAGAGCTGAAGGGTGTGATCCACATCGCCTTCTCGCTGGTCACTGAGGCTACCAGGAGCACGGAGGGCAGAGAGCACTTGAGGTCAAGAACAGAAGGTAATTACTGAAAACTTAGGCTCACTTTCAGGCAGTCCATACTGGAAATGGATGGCAAAGTTTTAACTCGAGTGAGAAGTAGTGCATCTTTCAGAAGATACTTGCTTTTAACCACACATTTCCAAGCAGCACATTAAGGAGGCCTGGACACCTAAATGGCTTTAGAGTTATCTGCTTGAGCCTTTCCAAACTCCTGCCAAAGGCATATCTCTGAGATGTCAGCAAACCCAGTCATCCTTCCAATTTTGTCACAGACTAACTGAAAAGATTTTAAAAATCTCATCACACCTCAGAACCTAGAGTAGATGGTATGGTGTTGAGCAATTAACAAGAATGAATACAAAACTGATTAAAAGTGTAACAGAAAACAAATGCTTTACCTTTATGGTGTCATAGGAGTCAGTAATGAGTGCAATAAAGAGGCTGAGGATCATGTATATAAACAGACTAATGAAGGAGTACAGATATAATCGGCTGAACATCCACACCAGTGAACTCTTCTGCTGGATTTGAGCAAATGTTGCAAACATATCATCACCATTGACCAAAGAAAACAGACATTCAGCCACCGTGTTCAGATCTTCAAACTAGAAAATGAATACAAATTATTAGCAAAAGGTGACGATCAATCAAAACACAAAGTTTGAGTTTTACTCAAAGGAGACCAAAAAAGCCAACCCAGGCAATCAAATGCTACCACACTTTCCTGTACATTCAGATCAAAATATACATGTCAGTAATAGAACCATGTAGAAATATCATCTTAACTAAGCATGATGCATTGACATAGAATATTTATTATCAAGAAATAAAATTTGTCATGTTCAACAGGCAAAACAGCCAATAACTGATCACCACAGAAAGTTACTGAATTATAAGCAATTTTGGATCTGCAGAAAAGTATCACTCCATTTTCCAGAGCACAGCTGAAGTGATTTCACAGAATCTATATAGTAAATTAGTGGTAGTATGCTGGGAACACAATCCACATCCTCTGGCTTCCCAGCTCTGCACCATTACTGGAGTATGGTAATAAATCAATACAGTGTTAAGGGGCTAGAGTTGGCATATAGCCTTCAGAACTCAAATGATCTAAACTAAATTACCAAACTGTCAGTCAGAAAGTCCTCTCTGAGCTGTAAGTACAAGCTATAGCTGTATTATGAAGTTACTGGAGCACACCCTGCACAAAAATCATGGTTTCATTTCAAGGGCATTCTCTTAAATTCAAACTCCATCTCCCCAAGCTGGAATGTGTCCCAAGGCTAAGCTCCATTCAGCTACCAGGTAAGCCCACTTCCCCCTTTTGCTCTGCCCTTCCAAATAACTGGGTTTGTTAACTATAATTTACTGGACAATATGAATTAATAGCCACATTAAAACATTGCGCATTATCAATGAACTAACACAATTGTGGCCCCATATTGAAAACAAGATGTCAAGAGGTATATGCTTATAAGGAGAATATATTGGTGCACAGGAACAGCAGGTTCAGTTTACACCTATGGCTTTTTTTTTTTTTTACTTGATTTTTAAAGCTATTGTGAAACTCAGCAGTATATTTTCTGGGAAGAAAGGGGAAGAAACAGGTAATTTCTGAGCAACTCAAGTTTTGATGCACTGACACAGAGAAAGACCTGCTAAGGACTGCTCACCTGAAAGGTGCTGGACTGACATAGCAGGATAATGCAGGATACCCACTACCTCTCTCTGACTATAGGAGAGGATGTATTTCTGTATTTTTGAGCATAAGGAGCTCTCCAGTGTTTCTGCACATCGGGGAAGACTCTTCCCATTTCTTACCAGGATGGCTCGGGTGGCTGGAGAGCCCCGGGAAGCCAACCCTGGGCTGGCCTGCCTTGCACAGTGCCACATTGCCTTCCCGTGGGACACTGGGGAACTGGCAGGAACGGGAGTCCCCCACAGCTCCAGCTGCTTTCCTTGACATTGATACATGATATTTAGGCAAGAGGTAACATTTTCATAGACAAGCCTGTTGTTGACTATCCTTGCTTTGGCTCAGATAATGTACTTGTTGCAGGGAAGTTACAACAGTAATTATGCTGTGCCTGTTACAAACAATGGAGCCAAAGGATCCCCCTGCATCCAGCATCCCACAGAGAAATGTACTGTCATCAACTTGGAGCAGGTGCAGACTGAATACCTACATTGCTCAAAGGAGAGAGCCAAAGTAAGTTAGAGCAGTCCAAGCTCTGGGGGCAGCAGAAGCTGAATCAAGCACTGCAGCGTGTCTCTGTTACATGTACACTGTGTGCAACCAGAGATCAAGGATGAGAAATCAGACATTTGTTAGTCATTAGCGGACATTCAGAATTTGTCACAACAGGAATCTGCCTCTGTTCAAACTGTCACACAGAGCATCTGCCAAGAGGAAAAGCAAACAAGCTTTAGGGTTGTTTTGGCTTGTGTTCTAGAATATACAAAGCCTTAACTCCTGCACCCAGGTTTCAGACAAGACATACCAGGCGCACACTTTGATACGAGCCTTAAGAAAAACAAACAAACAAACCTACAACACACCCCCACACAGGAAGCAAAGCAAACAAGACAAGCATTCATCCACCCCTTTATGAGTCACAATTTAGAAGCTGAAGTTACATGGCACGGGAAAGATTTGGAAAAACAAAGCCAGAGCCAAGGAGATTTAAAAAAAAAACAACTTTGCAGTGAACTATTTAGTGCCTCTTCAACCCAAGTGAGCTGGGATTGCCAGAAGAGGGCAGAAGAGACACAGACCAATGCACGTGGCCTGGATAAACCATCCCCTCACAACAAACACATCACACTGACCTCTAGCACATAGTCAAAGCAGGAATAGTTATTTCGTTAAAAGGAGTAGGTAGAAGGAGGTACAGATGGAACGAGAAACACTCCCAAGTTCACATTACAGCTTTTTAACCAGATATTTTCATTTAAGACACATTTCTGTTGTTTTGACTAGGAGCTATAAACACACACAGAGATATTCCCATCATGACACCACAAAAGGCATGATACTGCTGATGTACCTTTTCATGATAAGGTCCCAGGACAATCCAACCACAGAAAGTATAGCCAAGATAGATCATCCCAGCACAACAACAAAACCTCAGCACTTTGGGCAATGACGCCTGCATAGTTAAAATGAGCACCTACAAGCCAGAGTGGAGCAAAGAAGGAGAAAAAGGCAAAAAATTAGAGATCTGGAAAAAAACTGGCACGTATATGTGTGTATATATATGCTTTAATTGTTAGACATTTGATTCCCTCCTTACATTGTAGGTTTGAAAATATCCCAGGTATCTGATGACTCCAACCCAGACAAACAAAGTTGATGTTCCAAGTAAAATGCTGCAGACATCGTAACTTGTGAGGTTCTGAGGGATCCAAACAGAGCAGGTGGTCAAGTTACAAAGCAGTAGGTATGTCAGCTTGACAGCTATTCAAGTTCCAGCAGTTCAAGCAAACAAAGCAGGGCAGTCCAATACTGAAAGCCTGTTGCTACATCACAAAAACCAGATCAATGCGAACTGCAGTTATTTACTGAGATCATTCAAACACAACAGTGCTGCAAATGAAAGTACATCTATGCTCGTATTCTCGAAATTTTGCATTAAGTGCAAAGTCTGGAAGAACAAAAGCCCTTAGTTTGGTTACAACATAGTTTCAAAATTAGATTGAATAATTCAATTTTTGTCTAAAATGAAGGTTACTGTAAGCTGTTGTTAGGCAAAGAAGCTCTCATTCACTGTTTTAAAAAACATGAGCCACCATTTACATGAAAAGTGAGCTGCGGGACTACAGCCCTTTCCATGCTTACATGCATTTACAGCTCTGAACAGGTTCTCTGCCAGCAGCTCAGAACCTGAAGATGGTTTTTACTACAGTGAAGTTTACAACCAAATCTACTTGCACTTTACTTTAGAAGGCTAGAACTGGTTGCAGTAATTGCAAGAGAGTAATCTAGCTCAAGTTTTGGTACCCTCAATCCCCACCTCACCCTACAGCCAGCAATTCCCAAGCTCTCCCTCTGAAGGCCACTCTGGGATCTGCCCTTTGAGCCTCAGTACACATGAAGCAGGAGCAGCACACTACCTACTCTGCTTTTCCCAGAATACAAAGTTTTGTGAACACATGAATTGTTGACATACATCTATCGGAAAAAAAAAAAAAAAACAAACCCAAAAAAAAACACCTAGAAAAAAAAACACCAAACCAACCCCAAAAGCCTCCTGAAGAGCTGCCAGCTGGACCAAGCACATTGATTTCAGCAAGCCCAGGCAGGGAGGTCAAGGACGAGCAGGTGACAGTGTCTGTGCCTATGCTTGCCAGGAAAGCAAGCTGAGACAGCTGTGTTTGCAGTCCCACGAGCCATCAAGACCCCTTCATTCAAGGGGATGACTCCTGGTTTCCCTGTCCTGTATGTGCTACTACTTCTTACAGAACTAACCACTCGAATTGTTGGGTCTGTCTGTTAGGAACTGCCTACCCACAGGTCCCATACCAGGGATTAGGGGTCTTAGCACTGTGCAAATAAGATGTTTAAATAGCTTACATGGTCTTAATGAAAGCAGTTATTAGATAAACTAGGAAATGGACTAAAATAAGCAAACAGATGACTATTGACTATTACAGCTCATTTCCACTTGTTCCCAAGTTAAAGCACATTACACGCAGTTGTAGCAAGATTAGTATTTTAGCTGAAGTATGAAATTCTTACCTTGGCTTTTATTTCCATTTTTAGGATTGACCCAATGATTGTCATCACATCACTGATAATTACCAGGACATACCACCCATTTAGGAACTCCAGGCGATCAGCGTAACACACACGGCGCTTGTATTTCTCCAAGAAGAAAGTCACAAATCTCTATTGACAAGCATTTAGATATTTAGTTTCAGGTCACCTTAGATTAAAACCGTGGTAATGTTCAAGTTTCACACACCCTCTTTTCCTATAGTATTCACTGGAATAGTAGTTTAAAGTTAATTCTCAATAGCAACAGAAATAAATAGGAAAAAAATTTAGGATGGACTTAGGCCAGTGGAAATGAACTTTGCACAGAATATCTGACTTCATAACCAATTCCCATTAGCCTAACCAGGACCTGTTATCCCCTTTACCATAGGTTCTATCCACCTCTAACAGGGCAAGGCCACCCAACTAAAGAAAAAGAACTCAAATACAACCACAGGGCAAGAGCTCTCATTTCCAATAGAGTGAACAGTATCACCTCTATGCCCAACACTGCCCATCTGCTTTCACTTGCACTTTTTGCTCATGAATAAATGTGATGTGCCTGTTTCTGAGAGCAGTTTGACAATGCCTCTGTTGAATCATGTCCTCTTTACTCTTGGTCTTGCTTCCAAGCTACAAAAAGGATATATTGACCAAGATAAACAAGTGTTTTCATATCCTACCTACCCTGGACTCTTCTTCCAACTCTCATGAACCACATGCTTACAAAAAAACCAGACAGAGTTCGACTATTTGCTATGCTTTACATTTTCTCCAGTTAGAGCTGGCTTTGAGGGATGTTCATTCGGGCATTAATTAATGGCTAGACCTCTATGGGAATTCTGCTCTGAAGCCAGGGAGGAAAGAATTCAAGGTTTGGAGTACAGGATACATTGCCTGTTTGCAGCACAAAGACTCAGAAGTCTTTTTGTCTAAAATCCTGGGAGGAAAAAAAGTCTCCTTTTGACCTTGAGAGATACAACAAAATACTTCATATTACAGCACTACCCAGACAGAAATAAAACCCATTCAGTTAGCAGTTGTTCTCCAAGATACCTACACCTCCTTTCTAGAGATAACAGTAAGAGAGGGACGTCTTGCAACAGATTTACTCAGTTTAATACTCCATGTTTCAAAAGATCCCCCTTCACAAGAGCAGCAGCAAAGAAGGCAGAGACCAAATAATTATTAAGGTCATGAGCACAGTGCCTACCTTTTGGAGTCTCCAGGCCAGAATAATGGAGCGTGTGCAGAGGATGAGAGAAGCCAAGCAACTTAATATGACAAATCCATCAAAGACAAGAATATACTGACTGTTTTTCTGGAGAACTGTAGAGAGCCAGGGAAACAAAGTAAGGTTAGTCTTTGCACATCTCTTTTAAAGCAAGTTATGTGACATTCTGTAACAATTTGTGCTCAAATACTCTCATCCCATAAACAGATGGGTTATAAGCTATATTCTTCCTGCAAGCATATCTTGAACACACATAGGCAGAGAATCAAGTCCTGGAGACTGGGCTACAAGAATGAAAAGTATGTTCAAGTTCTTCAAAATAAACCCAAAAATGGGTATGTTAATACAGGTATCCTCCTTTTTACCTGTCCATCTGTGCTTCCACAGTGTTACAACTACATGAGGCAAAAGAAATGCAGATTTGGTCTGTACCAACACCATTAAATTAAATTAAAAAAAAGAAAAACACCTCAGTCTGCAATAAGAAACTTTTTGGACTTTCTGTATTGTTTTCTTTGCATCCACAAGTTTAAAAGCTATCATATGAAAGCAAATTATGTGTCTTCCTTTACTTCCTCACATCAATTGTCCCTATCTTTTCCATAACATACATTTTTAACTATATGAAATCGAGGCCAACGCTCATTTTTAATTGTTGCAATAGCCCTTCAGCTCACCTTTATTGCTGAATTATGCATGCTCCCTCAGCTGGTTATTAGATGCAAAATAAGCTACTCAGGAACAGGTAGTTGAAAGACAGCCACAAGAAATTACTGGACAGAGATGCAAGCCAAGGCACTTTGACGTTATTCAGAATGTCCTATAAATTACCACTTTAATATCAGTGCAACACAGCATTATCAGAGAAAAGCTGGCAGGTAAAAAGCAGGCCACTTGAAATATTTATTAATCAAGATACTATATAGCACACTGAAAAACACTGCTCCATCACAGTCCTTTACAGCAAGTCAACACATGGGAAAAGCAGTTGCACGGTGCTGTCACAGCTACCATTTGTTTAAGGGGCCTTTAGTTCACATTCCTGAGCTGTCAGACCAAGCCTTAGCACTAGAAATACCTGGCAGATGCCAGCCTTTGCTCATACACATAATTTAATCAATCAGCAGTGACAAAAAAAACCCCAAACCAACACGAAAAATCAACCTTCAGAAATAGTATGCTTCAATCAGTTAGAAGAAAAAAAAATTGAAAGCTGTAGAAGGCTTCAGCTGGAAATTTACCCAGTGTTAATGGATTAAATTGAGTCCTCTCAGAGCAGCACAATTAAAAATCTTTTGAAGAAACATTCACCCTCCTTGCACGTGGAGCTCACTGCTAACACAGTGGTATGCAGAGGTGATTATGTCATCTCACAACACCCTCACAAAAGAAACTATTTCCTAGCTCTTGATCAGCAAGGGGTAATGAATTGCATTAGGCAAGTTGCATTGTTGTAAGGGCAGAAGGATGAACAGAAGGCTGTGGAATGTCTTGCTGGACACTGTTACAGACCAGGGAAAGCAATGGGAGATGTGTAACTGCTGCTAGGCAAGCACACGGGCACCATACTTACCAGAGTTAAATATGTGCCAGTCTTTGCATTCCTGAATGTCAGTGTCACTATCAAAATAGACCTTGATTTTTCCACTGTGGGCTCTATTATTGAAAGTTATCTGAAAATACAGAGCTATATCAGAAACAGGACTAGCAAGATTTCATGCCAGAAAACAAATCCTGCTAAGTGCTTTGGACATAGCATGCATTAATGTTGTTGATCAGATAGGCTTTAAGAAAGTTGTCACCATAAATGATGGTGCAGACACAATTGGAAAAGATGACATGTCTTGCCTAATGAGCAGTATTTCAAGAGATCAAACTTCACATTTAATCTTTAGATGAAGAACAATTCCTTATCCCCTTCTCAAGTTACAAAGTTACCAACTAGAATATGTTATAAAACAACATTGTCCCATGGCAACACCCTTCCATCAGCCTTTGGGAAGGAGGGGTAAGGGCCAGGCCATGCTCAGCTGTGTTTCCCTTGCAGTCTAGATATGAGGATGACACCTATACCTTAGCTTAAGCTCTCATTGCATATACAGTGTTGGAAGTGCCACCACCCATTTTCACTTACAGTATTTTGAAATGCATAGCAGTCAGGCAATTCTCGGGCATGGATTGTCTGTAGAGCAATGCCTTTCAGCTTGAAGGAGATTTCAACCTGTATAAGCCTGCATATTTGAAAAACCATACAAATATATTTAAATATCACCAAAATATACGTAAGCTGCACGAGTCAGAATCCACCATATTAATATGAAAGGACAAGTTGGAATAATTAAGAAATCCCCATCACTTTACCTGTAAAATTCAAGACTGAAAAAAGAAGAGTTCAGCTTGAGTTCTGCCTTCTTACCAGTTAGTTCCTTTGGCTTTAAAAGGATACATTCTGGAAGACAAGAAGAAAATATGTTATCATAAAAACTTCACATTGTAAGCAGGATTAAACTGAGATAATCAGTGTGCATAGCAAGTCCTAACCAGGAAAAACATTGATTTTGAGCAAACCTATTCAGAGGCCCAGCTAGTGGGGTCAGAAGCAGGTTTGTGTACTAATTGTTGAGCAGCTAGCAGCCAGGACTCAGCTCTGAGAGGCAGTAAGGGCACCCACCCATGGAAGGTACTGACCAGCATCCAGAATTCTGTATTTGAACCTCTTGCACAGAGGGGGAAGAGGTGTTTTAAGAAAAAGAACAACAAAACACCCCCTCAGCATCAACTACAAAGAGCTCCACAACCTGCTAATGACAGTGGTTGAAGAGAGCCTCTTATAAGCACAGCTGTCATTTCCAGACAGGTACTAAAAACCAAGAGGGAAATAGGCAGGAAGCATGGTAATGTTCCTGTGGTTGTCACACAAAAAGCTATTGGTTTTAACCTTTAGAATTAGAATTAAAGTACTCCACAGCAAGACATTTTAAGTACAACAGTACTGTACCTGTTTCAGTAGAAACATCTATGTTCAGTGTATCATTGGAAGGAAGCATTGTGCCTCTCTTGTACTGCTGTTTACAGATTTTTAGACCTGATTCTTCATGTTCATAACCAAGTGTCCCCAAGGATATGTTCTTTAAATGCCTATACTAGTTTAAAAACAAAAACAGAAGTAGAAGTCAGAGAAAGTCATCTTTATTGCATTAGATAGTAAATTGAAACCTCGAAGTTATGTGTATCAATGCAGGTTTTTAAATTAAAAAAAAAAACCCAAACTTTACCTTCACACTCAATTTACAGACAAGAGGCGTGCTGGCCACTAATTAGTAGTGATCAGCATCCTGGTGACAGTGCCTGGGCGCCCTGTGCCTACTGGGCTGCCTACAAATGATCAGCCACGTGTCAGACAGCTGTTAATTAGATGCCTGGCAGAGACTTCAGTGCAGTACTGCTGCTAACCACACACCCCCAGGGATATCTTATGTCTCCACCTCATGAAGGTGACAGTTTTCACACCACTTGAAACTGGACCGCTTTACATGTGATCCAAGCCATGGTTCTTATCAAATCCACGCCAAGATCAAAAGCAAAGCAGCTCCCTGTGTGACTAGAGAAGAGGGAAGCCACGCATTCACTATATAACAGCAACCAGGGAACACAGAGCTCGAGCAGCCTCCAAAAGTAACTTAACCTGCCTGCTTTACACAAGCACAGAAGCAGCTGAAAACATGCCTGTGAGGAAGGTACTTTCTTCTTCCACTTACTCCGAAATACAGCACAAGCCACCATCTTCATATGCAAGATGAAAACAAGGACTAGAAGTGCAAGCAAATAAAGCTGTGCCAAACCAAGCAATGACCAAACATGGATCAGCAGCCCTGAGCAACACCAAGAACTACATTCCAGGCCAGTCCTCTCCTGACTTGCTTTCCACACAGCCTTGGTGTCTACTGGAAGCAAGATAGAGCCTCTGGTCCCTGGACTCACCTTCCAGTCCTGCACAAGTGAGGAAAGCAACCAGGGCACAGCTCTTCTGGTGGCCCTTGGCTCCTCCACAGCAGAGATCAATGACTAACCATGAAGGCAGCTGCCTGCCAGCTCCGTTTCCCAACAGCTAACACTGTCCAAGAGAAGCCAGACAGACCCATGGCCTTTTGGGGAAGAAGCCATAAACACATCGGAATTGGTTAGTTTTCATCATTATCTCACCTAGCAAGAGAGCTCAGGGCAGCGTACAGCAGTGGTCTGCTCTCAAGAAAGCATTTAGCTTTCATGGAGGCCTGAAGCAAATAAACATGGGAAGTCAGGCAAGGTTTCCTATTCCTTACAAATTTGTTCAGCTGGCCTTGATAAAGATTAGTCCCTTTTCCCCTTCAACATGGATTTCTTTATTATGCATCATTCATTGTCATCCTATTTCCCCCTTCCTATGGGCATTATGGCCACTAGCCCATCTTGTGTGGCACAACATCCCCCAGTCACTAACAACCACACACTCCACGTCCAGAGCTGGAACTGCAGCAGAAACTACCCCACTTCTATCCAAAGCTCTGCCTTGCAGTGCCACTTCGAGTACACAGCTAAGCTTGCAACAAGTTTAGACAGCCCAGGAGTAAAGCATGGCCTCTGCACCCTGTCAGAACGACATCTGAACTCAGAGCAAGCTCAGGAAGCCACGTCTGACTAAGGCAGGTCAAGTGAGTGGAAACAGCAGTGAGTCACAGCTGCTCATCCCACCCAGGACAGCTCCAGATCACTGCGTGCAGCAGCTGGTGCCCCGTCCATGTGTGCTCTCAGGCTCTGCCCTCCACAGCACAGCACGAGGGGCTGGGCTGCCCACGTGCCACTTTCAAACTACACTGTCAAACAGTAAAAGCTAAATTCCTCCTTAAAAAGTTCCAAGCAGCCTCAGACAGAGCAGGCAGCAGAATATCCTGGTCCTACACCCTCTGCCACAGGGCAGAGCACAAGAGTGACAACTTCATACAGCTGCTTCATAACAGAAATTTCAGCTGGAACCCAGTAGTGCAGCAGGGGAAACCTGTGTACTCTTCCAAGTGTAAAAGTAGTTTGGGGCTTTTATGTTGCTGGTCTATTTGGGGTATTTTTCCAAAGTGTTAAAATATCCTCAGTGGTATATTACACAAAGGCTAAAATTCAAATTTTACAACTCCAGCTATGCTGTGCACAATTACTATTTTCTGTAATGTTATATCCTTCCACTTCACCCACCCAATCATGGACTTCAAAAACACAAAATAACACCAAACCCCACATCTTCTAGCTGCCCATCTCAAAATAAAAAAAAAAAAAAGTGCTTTGCTTTTAGTTTAGGAGTCATCTAGATTGGGTCTTCCCACAAGGCACCCTCTAAAGACAGACAAAAAAAGGCAACAGTAGTCATAATGTTCCCCTGAAGGCATGCTTTTTGAATTCTTACATGTGATATAAAAATCTCAGAAAGTCCACAGGACACTAAAGAACTCATATTTCACAATTTAAATCTCCTTAAAGGACATGATTATACCACACAGACAATTTGTGAAGAGACCTTTTCCTGATGCCTGGCTCATTCTTGAGGATATAAAGCTATTCTTTCTCTACTGTCTTGTACCTGGAATTCACTTCAGCATTAGTGCCTACAAAAGAAGGAATGTGAAACAAAGCAAGCAAGGAAGAAAAGAAAAAAAAGAAAGCACAGTTTATTGCAGAGACAGTGGCAATACTGAGAATTCAATGAAAGACTGAGAAAACTACTTCACCATTCATTTAAAATGCCAGGAATGAGAGTCTTGGGTGTTGACCAGCACATTTGACCTGCTGGTGGCCCTGCTGTAGCTTACAGGAGAGGACAGGAGAGGACAGCGAGGCCCCACGAGCGGGTGTTTGAGGATGAGGTTTGGCCTTTGGCAGCCCTGCTGGTGCTGCTGGGCACAGCTGCAGGGGCAGCACTGCTCCAATCCAAGCACCAGAGCTCATGTGCCAAGGCCAGTGAAAATGAAAGGTGGTTTAGAGCCAGTTTTTATTCCCTCAGTGTTAATAATTTCTGGGCTTGTAATCATTCCCAACACAAGAGACGTTTCATATTCCAGAGTCTTTCATCTCGTGACTTCCAAATGTATTAATGTTAAATCCAAAAACATTTACTGAATTTTCATCCTAGATTTATTCACTTTCCTCCAAAAATTGTAAAGGGACTGTTCTTTAAAATACCAACCAAGGTGAATGCTCCTACATTCCTGAAGTACCATATTTCCCAAATTTCCCATTTTGAGGCCTTCAGCACTCACTACAAAGCTGCAATTCAGGAGAGCTGTAAGGATAATTTTTTTTAGTACCACACATATTCAGGCCCATAGGTCTTCTAAGTAAGACCTAAACCAAGGTTCCAGTTCATGCAAGATGACCAATTTTCAAGTTTTCTGGATTTTGGTATTAAGTACTACCTGAATAAAATTCTGGTCTGGATTCATCTCCAAGAGACAAAAATTCAGCTACAGCACAAACTTCAGGACACCCCACCTACACTGATTTAGTGAAATACCAAAACTGAAATCCAAGAATAGAAACAGAAAACCAGAAACTTAGCAGAAGTTTATATCTGTAGCTTCAGCTTTAACACAGTTATAAACACACACTCACACTTACCTGATTAATAACATAAAAAATGCTGTCATAGGCATCCTGTTGTGTATATATACTGCAGCTGTAGTCATCTTCATCAGTTCCAGAATAGCCTTTCAGGAATAGGTGTTTAAAAGCAACTGTGTTTTCCTCTTTGAATGAGACCACCAGCTGGTTACTCAAACCAAAAAAAACAAGCTGGCAAGAGAAAAAAAGAAACACATTTGAATTTTGAACAGTGGGCAAACAGCACCATTTTGGAAACAGCTTTCAATTACAGTAAATACAAAACAGACAGGTGCCTGTTGCTATAACTCTGCCACAACAGGAGCAGAGAACCTGTTAAATGGCATGAGACTACCAAAGCCAAGGTTATCACATGCAGGGTAAGAGAAACAGAAATCTAAGTGCAGCAACTGAACAGACACCAACATTACACACACCTTTTACAGGTCATGGACCAACAACTCTAACTGGAACTTGCAAAAGCCTTTGTGGGGGATGCAAATGGCAGACAAGCTAACTTAACAGCACAACCTGCTACCCCTGAAATGCTCTGCTTTGCTATGGACAAGTTCCTGCATCTTTCCTACCTCTGCCGTGGCACAGGATTAGAGCAAACCTATGTGGGACCCCACAGCAATAAAAAGCATCAGCTGCCTGAGCCAGGTGATGCTTAAGGAGGCTATGACAAGAAGGAACAGCAACAGCAGAGTTACTAGTGAAGATTTGTGTTCCCCTGCCGTATGGATGTTCCCATTCCCACCACCAGGGAAGACATAAACAGAGCCTAGAAACTGCTTGGTTCTTCAGCAAAAGCTTCTTCACAGGCACAGTAGCAGGAGTTTATCCCCAAGCCCCAGCTATGTGCCTGACATCTGAGCAAAACCAAGGGCTGACAAGAAAAGTCTCAAGCAGCAATCCAGAACATCTTGTGGCCTTTGAAAAGCAAGCAGCAGAGCACCCCTTCTGCTCACAAAGGATAGTGGGAGACTGGGGCAGCAGACAGAAAAATTACAGGTCCAGTGATACCCCCAAGAACTGAAGTCAGTAGGTTAGGACAAATGGCAGTACTGCACCTTTTCAGAGACATGTGAAGTTGTATTTTGTATCATCATTCACATGCAAAGTTTACTGTCCTGTCTTCGAAGGAAGAGGAACAACCCACATATGAGGTGCAGCTGCCAGTAAAGAAAGCCAGGAAAACCCTTCCTTTCAGCTGACACTGTGCTCACCCTGCCCACCACCTCCTTCCCCCACACACTTTAATACAATCCCTGTTCCCAGCAGCTCTATCTCTACAGGTCACAATCGTGCCACCACTAGTGTAAGTCACGTATTTTAGCAGCTTTACCTAGACAGACCCACTGCTGCATCCCACTCCCACCTGCAGGGAGAGGCCTGTCAGGATTTGGGCACAGCACAGCAGCAGCCAGACCCCAGCCAAGTGGGGCCCAGAGCCTGCCACAGTCAATAAAACACAGGCATACATAAGCTGGGGTTGTGCTTCATTCCATCCATAGCAGGCAACTCAAACACAAACCAGGGATCCCACAACTCAGCATGTATATTTAGCTGTTCTTGCAAACTGTCAGATGTCAGAGTCTTGCATTTCAGAAGTTCAGAAAAAGTAATTTCTACTTATATGCATGTCCCATTTTGCTTCCCTCCACGTGCAGCCACTATTAGTGGACTGTAAAATAACCAACTGCACTGTGATACCAGTGCAGTTTAAAAACACCCTCTTCTTTGCCTCCACACAGTATCTCAAACAGTACCCGACTTTTCAAATGTATTATTTCATGGAAGCAAGGAGCAAATCCATTTCCTGTAGCCCAGTAATCCCATCATCATCAGAAACCATAGCATCTTCACAATGAACATGCACAGTTCAATTTTCTGATTGAGTATCGGGAAATATCACCTTGGAAACAGTCCAGTGAAACTGTAATCTAAGAATGTAACAAGAAGCAGGAGTGTGACAACAAGCCTGAAGACAGTGCTGAATTTAGTGGGAAGAATAATCTGCTTTAAAGTATTATGTCAAAAATGGCAAAATACCTGGTCAAACACTGCGCCAAAATCTCCAGGAGGCTTTCGTAATTTGTTATGCTTCCCCCCTGAAACACCTTTCACAGTATTTCTTCTTTATGGACTGAAGTGGGAAGTTCAAGCCAGTAACAAATATCCAGAGATGGCAAAGAAAAAGGTGTCTTAAAGATTAAACAAGCACAGAAAAAAAGGGGAAAAACATCATTGCTACTCTAAGAGTAAAAACAAAGGATTACCTGTGTAGTAACCATAAGTATCTTCAAAATCTGCAAAGCCAATTTCCATGGTATCTGACGTCTTGCTCTGTATTTTTCACATGGGTTCATGAAGTAAAACTTCAAATCCTCCTTCAAAGCCGTCTCGTTTAAATCTGAATCTGACTGAGTCATCATATTTCTGCCATAAATAACATTAATTAGAAACCAACAGAATGCTTTGGCAGACAATTCGCTCATTGCAGTTTCACCTCAGATCACCACCCAACATAAAAGGTCCAAAATAGTTTTTGGGTTATTTTACCAAAATGTCAAAATATTTCCTTGTGATCACATCATTAAAAATCATTCAAACACATCTGATCGCTAAAACACACCATTCAGACAAACAATTAACAGGCATTAAATAAGAGGGTCTGTAACAGAAAGAAATGTAGACTTCCTATGACTCTCTTAAAAATCCATTTGAAACAAAGGGGGACCACTTTTAACACATTTGTCTGAATAACCCACATTCTACCAGAAGAAAAAGGTGTCTTAAAGATTAAACCAGAGCAGGCTTTACACACACTTCTGTTATGAACTTGCAGATTTCAGGGCTAAATTCATAGGCATTTATTTATTTAAATACCTGGGTGTGTAAAAATCAGAGGACCAAGCACAGAGGACTGTTGTAGGTGTCTTAAATAACCTTAAGTTTCTCCTTCTCAAATGAATGGGACATTGAAAAAACTTTCCCCATCTCCTAATCATTTTAACCCTGTTTTCCAGTGCCAGACATTTTCAGAACTTTCCTACTTCACATACAGATCAGAACCCAACTTGTAATTCTTTTTTTTCCCTCTTAACATACCTGACACTGGCTGATTATCAGTCCCATTTACCATTCAGCATATTATTCCTGATATTCTGAATTTTATAAAGGATAACATTCTATCTGAGGCTCAAAACCAAAAGCATTGATTCCAAGTTTTCAGACACCTGGAATACTTTTTCACTTTTACTTTTTGTGTCCTCACCTGTCTTAAGTGCACAGGTATTTAAGCTCAAACTGTAGATCACAAAGCACATTTGATTTGCTAGAACCAGCTGTCCCACAAGAAGAGAAATTTCAGTTTAAAAAGCACAGTAAAGCTGACACTGCGGTGGTTTCCTCAGAAGAGGAAGTGAAAACAACAAAAAATCTATTTTAATGTTAAAAGCTCAAAAGTTATCTTTCCTACATAGCCTTAAATCAATCTTTCATGAAGATGATGAGAGGCAGGATGGTTTTTGAAGCAGGAAAAACATAGGAAGTTTCCAAGAAAAAGAAACTGTGGACAGCATCCCTATTTAAAATTATAACAAAAACCATACTGGACTAGCTTCAGTAATGTCTAAGGTACAAAAACGTTAAAAAATGCAAACACACCTGACAGAAGAGCATGTGATAATTACAGCTGTGAGCATTGATTAAGAAAACAGGTACGTACATACTTCAACCCTGCACTGACACCCAAGGACAGCACTGCTCCTGTACCAGCTTCTCTTCAACAGGCAGCAGCATTTGTGTGGGTACACAGCGAACAAGAGCTAACCCAGAGTGAAAGCGATAGGAGGAGGTGGGAAAGAAAGAGGAAACAGAACAGGGTTAAGCTAAATCTGGTCAAATTTTAAAGCATGAAGGTATGACAAGAACCACGCCACGACTTCAGCAAAATCCTCCCTTAAGCTTCCTGTAAGAGCATATCAGAAGTGACAAATCTTTAACAACAACAACAAAAAAACCACAAGCAACTCCAAACCAAACAAAAACAAACAGCAAAATTTATAACAAACACTATTTTTTTTGATATTCAAATAAATACCATGACAGACATAATAGTTTACTCCAAAGTTGTGTGTCAAGACCTTACAGCTATTCCAAAAACTTTGTTCACTAATAACAACACTTCCATGTTTACACAACTCCCACTTATGGCTAATGATTATTTTCATTGATGTCGTTAGCTCCCTTTATTAATTAACTGCAGAAACTATGAGCAGGAAATTCCACCAAAGAAAGCAACACATTTTTTTGGCTTAAGAGGAAGATCCAAGATTCAATCCTGTACCACTGTTGGACTTTTTCTTCCAATAAAAAACAGGCATTCTCTATTGTAGTATTTAAGAAATAATTCATTTCTTAAACAGGTGAAAAGGTAACAGCGCAACAGGTGAAATACATGAACTGTTTTTCAATTCATTAATTTCTCGGATAGATTAAAAATTATATCCAGATAGACCACATTAAATCTGCAGAACTAGATCCTTCAACCAAAGCATTAAAGAAGTTTAAAAGCTCCAAGAGATTAACAGTGACTTAACATATTTAAAACAAACCATCTTGTTCTACCACACGGTTATTAACCTAATAAGCTAAAACTAATTAAAACAAAGCACCCAGCTCAAGACAAAGCAATTAAACCATAAATTCTGACACACTAGTGTAATTAACACCACTCAACAGGTTTCCATAGTGTGTTTCGTTATGCGCTGACACAACCAAGTTTTTATGAATGAAGACTAACTGTACTATGCATGCTTAGGTGCACATCCAGGTGTCATGTGTCTCATACATAATAATTGTTACTAACTCCACTCTAACAGCTGCATTACTGTAACCAACACTTCGCTGCTGTAGCTGGCAGGACCGTCTGTTGTTTGGCTGTTGTAGCGAGGCATTTTAGGGCTCAACATTGCACTCAAAAAAGAGGTTTAAACAAGAAGGACTACAATTGACAGCTACCTACTTATGAAATACATTTGTAATACTTAGCTCTTCACGCAGCAGGAAAAGCACCATTGAATCAAGTGGCTAAAATGCGCTTAGTAAGTGAGCACAGCCACTTACTTTTCCTTTAATGAGTAACTCACTACTGTAGCGACACTAACTGTCCATCAGAGCTCCGTATCAGCAACATTTATCTACTTGAGCTCTGTATCTTGAGGACGTATTAAAGAGATTGATGGGATGCTAAGGGGGCAAGAAGAAGGGGGAAAAAAAGGGGAAAAAAAAAAAATCATTGAGTTGAGTTCTACATACCGCCTGGGCAACCCCAGCTGCACCTTCCCCATCTCTACTAAGCTCAGCCCTCTGCCAGAGGACGGCATCGCTCTGCACTTGTCAGAAACGGAGGCAAAAGCCCTCCCGAGCCGAGTTCACACCGTCAGCACCCGCTCGGCTGCCGCGGGAGGAGCGGCGCAGCCGGGGCACACACGGAGCGCTCCGCTGCCCCTCTGCCCCCTGCGCAGCGCCGCCGGCCGGGCAGCCCCGGCGGAGGGCAGGACCTACCTTGTGCAGCAGCCCGAGACACGAGTGTGCCCCCGA
>VZRO01006663.1:748127-765364 GCA_013397915.1 Daphoenositta chrysoptera
CCGCCCACGCGCCCCGCGCTGCCCGGCCCGGCCGCGGTCCGGCTGCCGCTGCCCTGCTGCCTCTGCGCGGGCTCTGGCCGCGAGAGCAAGGCTCGGTGCGCTCGGGCACATGGCGTGACTCTTGGGCATGTCCCGTGCCGGACTGGTGTGACACTTGGGGATGTCCTGTGCAGGGCTGAGAGCTGGACTGGAAGATCCTTGTGGGTCCCCTCCAAGCATATCTCTGATTCTGTGATAACAGTAGTTGCTTTACTGCCAACTAGTAGTTGTAGACACGGAGATAACACACAGGGAAGACTGCAGGTGAGATTAGCTACCACAGAGTTGGTTGTCTTGCAGGTCAAGAGGAACTTAGTTCCTCAGAGGATGTGGTTTAATGCAGTTACTCCAAATTAGGGTGTTCAAAACAGAATGGAGACTCCTAAGAGGCACCATTGCAGCAACTGAGCTCTCTACCTGCCCACACAGTGGGCATGGGCAGCGGAGGATTCTTACATAATGCTCTCAGATGATGCTGTATTTGGTTATGGTCACACTGTGTACAGGAGAAGAAGGAACAAAAGGCCAGACAAACATCCAGTTTTTGGATATGCAGAAATATGCTGTTTCTCAACATTAGCTGCAAGAGCATTGTGTCAGCTCATGCATGAAAGTTTTCTTAAGGCTTCCTCTGCTATTAGCTACTGCCTGAGGCAGGAAGATGCTCCCGACAGATGCAGCCACAGGTTTGGGTTTTTACAGCATGGTCTGTGTGTCATCCTACTTCTTGTTTTTGTCCCTGTCCCTCCCTGTCTGCCAGATAAATTATGCCTTTACACATTTTAATACTGGATAGGTATGAGCATATCTGAATTTGATTTCTTACTCTTTTGCATGCACACCATTTATCTTCCCTTGAGAATGTGCTTCAATCCAACAGAGAAACTTAGAAACAATAAGGCCCCACCTCTCTTCCTCTCAGTGTAACTTCATTAGGTTTAGAGATCCGGACTGCTGAAAACAATAAGTTCTCCCTAACTGTATATGCAAAATATTGGCATTGAAATAAGCCTTGGTATGAAAACAGCTGTTACCCAGTTTAGCACCCTGCAACATTTTAATGAGGAAATACGGACCATTGGTATTTTCAGGTGACTTTCCAGACCACAGTGAGAATCAAAACAAAGAAAACCTCTTGCCCCTCCGCGGCTTCTTTGTCAGGGCTGAAAGCCCTGTTCTCCTTAGGATGGCATATTTAAGCATGAGTTTACAAAGTGCTTTATCTGCTTCCTTGCTCTCCCCACCTGCCTTTGACAGGTCTATCTGTGCCTGCTTGATTGTATCAGCATGAAGATACCGATGTCTCCAGGATGCAGCTTTACATGTGCTACCAGCATTGCTAATGCTGAGACCACTGATACTCTGAAGTCACAAGGGTTTTTTTAGAGTAAGATCATTGTCACACATCTTGGCTCTGTAAGGCCATACCCAGCACATCATACGTTGGTAAGATAAAAAAACCTCACCACATAGACAGCAGCAGCAGCCACAGATCTGGCAGAGGTATACTTCATCTCAAATGCAGCCAGCAGGCTAGAAAACACAGCATTGACTTGCCTCTTCTCAGGTGAGCACAATACTCAGGCAGATGAAGATCTTAAACACTAAGGATCAAGCAGGTCAGAAACCTGGACAAGCAAGCACTTAGACTGCCAGCAGTAGCACCAAGGTGAACAGTGCATGTTTGAGTGTCTGCTTTTTTCTTTAAAAAATCGTAATGTAAGTAAGTATCAGATATGTAATACAAGCAGCATTTATTCTCCCAGTCAGAACTGGACATTTTGAGCAGTTGTAAGCCAGTAACCTTTCAGGGTACTGTTCTTCTTTCCCAGCCTGCACCCACAGCCAGAAACACACAATTGCTGCCCTGATAAATGTATAAGCAGTTGTCCCTTCTTTTCCCCTCACCCCATCCTATCCTTTGCTTTAAACATCCTTCTCCTTCTTTTAGATAGCACTTCCCTCTGGCTTCACAGTCTGCCCCTACCCATTACTGTCTGAAGGCAACTTCTAATTTCATCAACTCTTTCCTCCCCAAACCCACACAACTGCCAGCAATGCTGAATTAAAATTTGTGGAGTCCAGCAGAAGTAACAGAGCATAGTTTTCCAACTAATTTCTGCATCTCAGTTGATTGACTTTTTAGCTGTAGCACAAGCACAGGTCATCACTGAAAGGCTCTACCAGGGATTTCACTGCAAAACATGCTTCACTTCAGGCAATAGAAACCAGTCTTCAGCGGAAGAGTTCTCCACTTGTATTAGGAATAAAGAATCTATATACACTATCTTTCCCTGCTTTGTGGCACTTGTAGCTTCCTGTGCCTTATGCTCATACTGCAGGCTTCTATCAACATGCTTTCTCTCTGCTATTGTAAAACTCTGTGAGAATTTGATACTTTAGAGCTCTGTAAAATTTTGTTGAAACTTGCTGCCAATTTAAGAAGTTAACAGTTACAAAGCATATGTTCTGCCCTGTTTCTAAATGAAATCAGACCACTTCTTGCCTTATAATTGTATTGGCAAAGTATTCCATAGGTGTTTACAAAATGTACCTGTATTTTAAGTGAATTCTTAATCTTAGCTTTCTCTTAACTCTGTATGAAAAAGCCATGAAAATCAGCCTTCTGCATTTCGTTGATTTTAAAGTGTTTTCCACCCTTGTCAGAATTCCTTGCATAACTTAGTTTATACAATAGTGGTGTGCACATTATATTTTGTGTGTTGTCAAAGATTCATAAGGAGTTAATTGTGTCAAGAGAAAATGTAGTCACTTAATATTTGCTTTTTGAGGCAAGACTGCCTTACATCTTCTTGAAAAGCTTCAAAAGTCTGCAATCATATGTGGAGTGTTGAAAGACAAGGACCTCAGTACACAAAACTTTCAGATACTGTGAATAATCTGTTCTGCCTACGCCTTACATTTGGTTTGCCTTTGCTGAAGTTGAGGAGTGTTTTTAGTGTAAGATTAAATACTTGAATATTTGTTTCTATGGCAAATTCTGAAATGCTGTTAAATATCAGCTGGAAACAGGTCCTCACCAGGGTCCACAGGAACTATCATGACTACAGGAAATCCAAGTTCACACACTCCACACTCCGTTTCATGCCAGAAATTGCATAGTGCTATTAAAAAACAAAGCTCTTATATTAAGCTGGCAACATATTTACTCTAAAGATGAATACTGACACACCCAATACTTACTGCAGCTGGAAGTGTTTATTGTAGCACATTTACAATGTGTAAGCATTCAGACTGAACATGTTTAGTGTCCTCTGCAGCATTATACATTGTCACACACAGCTACAGCAATGTTGCTCACAAATGCAAGTTCCCTAAAATATGCTTCCCTTTTGTTTTCTATTCTGCTCCCAGAGTGAATAGGCTGTAGAAAATAAGGCATCCATTAGATGGTATCACAATCAACAAAGAATATAAACTAAGTTGTCAAAACTGAACTTTAATAAGAGCTAATGTTCCAGACAGCTACTGACAGTAGCAGGTTATCAGGTTGGTAGGAAGCATCCAGTTTCTAAAGTGTGGAGAGAGATGGCTCTCAGAGACCTATCTCCTGTGTATTTAACTTAGTTTAGCCTTCAGGTTTACAGACTTGTATGCCAGAGGAAGATTTCAAATTTTCAAAAAATAGGTATTTTGAAAGTGCCTTTATCTGATTTTTCCTTTAAAAACATAATATCCAAAAACTGTTAAGCTAAAGACTGTACCTGATCCTGCTCAGTGCTCGATATGTGAGAACATTTCTCCACTCAACTCATCCCTCAAACTTCAGTTCAGCCTGGCATAACCTGGCCTCTCTGAGAATAGACTGCCACTAACATCCAGTGCTACTTCTGTTTAAAGAAATATTTATTTTATGCTTTCAGCTGTATTTGAATGGCTTGTGTATCAACTCAGTGTTATGAATCCAGAAACAAATTACACCAAATTTCATAGTATTTATTTTTACTGTGAGTGCAAATAAGCAAAAATGCTGAGGGCTCTAGTGAGCTTTCCTTCATTCAGTAACAGGTGAATGAATAATTCATTCATAGACAGATAATGCCTGCAGTACTGAGGGCTAGGTTGGTGTTCAAAGCTGAAGTTGTTCAGCACAAGTTCTACTTATAGTTGAAAGTTATTACATTTATATTCTACTCTTATTATGTAGCCAAGTCTCTGAACACAGACAGGTTTTTATGCACTTGGCATTCTACCACAATTTAACTGAGGAAAGAAATAGAATAAAACTAATAAAAACCATCCCCAAGCCCCCTGAACAAGCAGTGAGTGTTTAATCAAAAAGTCTGTAAGTTTATGCTAAACTTCTGCCACAGGCTTACACTGTGTTTTGAGAAAAGCAAATTAAGTCTTCAGAGATAAGGTTTTCCACCAGCTGCATTGTCCAGTTCTTGCAGTGTGTGCTGCTTCAAAACCTCCAGGATACGCTCCCACAATCCATTAAATATGTTCACTACAACCTGTACAAGAGAGGAGGGGGAAGTTGTCAGGTACATGCATCAAAATAATAGTTTCACTGTACAAGGAGCCTTAAAAATGCAACTGAACTATTACTAATTTGACATTCATTGATAAGAAACTGCTATGAACCACCAGAAAACATTTTGAACATGAGACTGCTCTCCTGGATGCCTGATCCCCACTGCACAGTCAGTTGCAAAATTATTACATCCCCACCCTGTCCCGCCTTATGCTGGCTTTCTTGTCTGGTTAAACTGAGAGGTGTGTGCAGAAAAGGAAATATTAACATGTCCATGCCCTTTACCCAGGAGCAAGATGCCCTGCTCTGCTTCATCCCACACTTTTATCTCCAGTAAGACACTCGGTCAGAACAGGGGCTGGCTCACAGCAGGCTCTGTCATCTCCCTGCTCCAAAAGATGTCCCCATCTCCTCCCTCTCAAAGATATATTCTGTCAGGCATGTAACAATACAGCCCACCAGAAAAGCCCAATATCAAGGAGTTGCAAACACCTTTGATCTTTTTAATCAAGCAGCAAATATTTTACAGCTCCCCCACCAAAAAGCTCTTCAGCAGGGAAGACTCAAGAGTTGCTGCCAGCCAGGTTAAATATAAACCACGTATCCTGCAATCAGTATTCCTGAAGAAACACAACTTCAAATAACTGAAGCATTTTCTCTCCATAATGGAAGTTAGGCAATGTTTTCCAAGTGCTGTGATAGTATCTTAAACTGCATGCTGTCTTAAAACCTTGACAAGCTGATTTTCTCCCCAAGTCTCAGGCCTGTTAAGGTGTCCTTAAAAAGTGGATAAGAGAACATTGAGTTCTCTAAGTCCTGCCTGTTTCAGTGAGTACATGAAATGTTAATGCTTATACATTACACAAAAGGGGTTCCCAAGTTACTGTATATATTATCTAACTTTCTGTATGGTTCTTCACATGTTAAGTGATTCTTAATTTGGAAATTCCCTCACATCTTCTAAATTTGTTGGCTGCAGACATTTTGCTGAAGTGCTCTCTTTCTTAGAAATAGTTTGGGATTTTTGTGTGGGTTTCCCCCCACCCCCCCCCCCCAAGTATTTTTCATAAACATTGGAACAGCGACATTTTGTAGTTGTTGCTTTTGCATATACCTTAATAGATAATTTTAATATAGATACATACCATTACAACAACAGAAGAGAGATGCAGAACTTTCCTCCTCTAACCTGTACCTCCCAGAGCTTGGTGAGTCTTTGCACTGTGATATAAATCTCTGAAGTTCTGTCTCTGGGAAGCCATCTTGCTGGTAGTGCTAAAAATTGATACTTAGTTAAACCTTTAACAAGGCTAAAACCTACAATAATCCAAATTCTTCCCAGACCACTTTTCAGACACTGCTCAAGTCTGAAATTAGAAGATTCACAGAACCTAATGTGAAAATACTTCTTTTTAGTAGATATTTAGCTTCCACTGGAGCAGAAAAACAGACAGACTTTTTAAGAAAAACAAAGTAGAGAGGGATTAAAAACCCTCCTGTCATCACTTTCCACCCTCAAAAGTAGTCATTATGTTTATTCTTTAAATTGGCATGCACTGTGAATTAAAATATTGAGGGAGATTTGAGTTTTGATAGCACCAATCTTGCACTGTTTTTCCAAATGAACAGTCTGTGCTTACCTTGACTGTTTCATACGTATCTGTAATGAGTGCAATGAAGAGACTCAGCACCATATAGATGAACAGGCTGATGAAGGAGTAGAGGTAGATCCTACTGAATAACCAAACCAAGTAACTTTTCTGCTGCATTTGTGCAAAGGTGGCAAACATGTCATCTCCATTGATCAGTGAAAAAAGGCATTCAGAAACCATGTTCAGAGTGCGAAACTGCAGGGGAGGGAAGAAGACAAGGATGTGTCACTGCTTCACTTGGACACAAAGACTGTACATAGCATGAAGAACATACACAGCTGATGACTGGCTGCCTCAGATCTCTTCCTACACTTAGGAGATGACAAGCTGCAAACAGCAAAACATCTGAGGAACAAGCAAAGTTTGTCACCTCCTATACACATGCACATTAAATTCAGATAAGCAACTTTCTCTTTTAAGAGGGATAAGCATAATGTCTTTAAAGTTTTAGTCTGATACCAGCATTCTGCAAAATGGAAATTATTTCTTAAAATATCAGCATGTGATTGGGAGTCACGGCAGCTTCCACTTCTGACTTGGAGCTTTCATAACTTGAGGAAAGTCTGGTTGAGTCATGGAAGTCAGACTCCTCAAACAGCAGCATCATGTTGAAGATGCACTATTTTTACATTAAGAGAAGCCTTGATATGGAGAACTAGAAAACAACAGTAGCAATCTCTCATTCTATTATTCAAGTTGTCTTTTTTCATGGTCAGTACATCACCTTCACATGGTATGGTCCCAGTACAATCCATCCACAGAAACAATAGCCCAGGTAGATCATAGCAGCACAACAGCTGAACCTCATTACGTTGGGTAATGCTGCTCGCAGTGTTAGGATGAGAAGCTGCACAAAGCAATGCAAAGAGTTAGAATCCAACCAGATACTTCTTCTAGTCCTCTTATAGCAACAAACAGAATAAATACCAACAATATGAAGATCCCAGGAGATCCTTACATTATACTTCTGAAAGAAACCTAGGTAGCGAATGACTCCAAGCCAAACAAGCATCGTGGATATTCCTAAGAGTATGCTGCAGACATCATAACTTGTCAGACTCTGAAAAAAAGCAGGAGAAGAAACAAAAAAAAATAAGAAAGGAAAAAATTAATCATTGTGACATCCAGATTCTAAATTGTACTTCCCATTACTACCAAGATTTGTTATGAAACATTTTTCCTTTGGCAAACTCTCCCAATTAGAAATCAGTTTGAGGCAATATACATTAGAGAGAGGTGCCACCAAAGAGCAGGCACACTTTCAAATGCAATTCATTTCACATGCCTTTACACATGGCTGTTTGTAAAACAGATTCTACCAAGATGAGCTTTATTTGCAAGGCCAAGAGTGCAGGTGCACTGCAGAAGCAGAGACACCCCCTCTGTACCCAGCTCACTGAGATCTGCAGTGGCACTGCAAACACTTTTATGTTGCTTCCAGACTTGCATCAACTGCTTCTGGAATCTGCACTGACAGATTCCTTCAGAGCATCTTAGGAATCTCTGCACTGCATCCCAATGGACAGTGTAGACATGACACAGAGCAGAGAAGGTTCTTCCAGTATGTAGGAAAAGCTGTTTGTAAAAATTAGCATGACTTGTCAGCATTGCTTAGATGAATACTCAGGAGGATGTTGTTAGGTACTTGGGAACTACAAGGTACAGAAAGCTATCAAGGAGAAGACTAATTAGCTTCTAATTGATTCTAACCAGAACTTGTATTTATTGGCACTTTGCTGTTTTTTTCCACCTATACATACTGGCCTGTTTTCATCCAAGTTAGCATATATTCTGTTCCTGAACTGCAGCTCTACTCTGAAATGGATCGTGACAGCTTACTTGAATATGAAGTTTTCATTACCTTCTGTTTCTATTCTCCTAAGAATAAAATATAAATAATAGGTATTGGCAATGGATATTGGCTCATCTTTTCTATCAGCATTGTTCATTTAGAGCTTGACAAGAAACAAATTTAGGCTACTGTAATGTGAACTTGTTATTCAACAACTTTCATACAGTAACATGGAACAAGATCTTGTTATTGTGGTCCACAAGGCTTGCAAAATGAAGTGAATGTACCTGTAGAGAGGAGCTTTAGTAAAATACTTTATTAGAAAAGAAACATATATAAATAGATGTATTTATAAGATAAGATAGAGGAAACCCAAATGCAAGATCTTATTCCAATCTTGTTCTCTTCTTTGGTTCCCCCAAAACAGGATGGAGCTTTCTCTTCTCTTAGCCAACTTCCTCACAGCTTCTTTCTACTCTAAGTGAGTTTATAGGTCCTACGCTAAGACAGGGCAATTTGTACAGGGTCTTTCTGATAGTCAAGCTATCAGCAGATGGATTTCAGACCCATCCTTTCATCACTACTGTCCAAAGTCCCCTGTGTTGCAATGTCACACTTCAAAGTCTGCTACAGATTTTGTGAAGAACAATATTCTGAATATCAGAGTGCTTCAGGATAGCATATTATAATTTTTCTTCCCTAGTTCTGTAAAACATAATGTTTTACAAGTTTCGAGTTTTGTCCATATGAAGTTTATTTTAGAAAGTGAAAGCCCAGAACCTGCTGTGGCTGACTGTTATGTACATGCTGGAAAACAGAAGCTGGGAAAGCAGCAAAGTGATGTTTAAGGAGAGAGACTCTGTGCTAGTTAAATACTTATAAACGGAGTTCCAGAAGTTTGATACTAAATTTGAAAAAATCCATCAAATGAGCAACTATAAATGAGGAAGAGTGGCAGTCAACAGTCAAACTTTCAGAGATTAAGTTCATTTTATTCCTCAGAGTCAGAGGGAGCAAAGATAATAAAGAACTATAATATAGAGTGATATTTGGAGGTTTTTGGTCTTGCTAGTAGAAACAACATGCATGAGTTGCAATTGTGGGGGAGAAGACAGAGTTTTATAATTTCATGCCACTCAGAAGCAAGTGCAGCCAGCCTAAAGTCCTCTGAGAGATTTAAACCTAGGTGAGACAGAAACAGTTTTGCTTCCATCTGACAGTGTGAAAGGCTTACCTTAGCTTGTATCTCCATCTTTAGAGTTGATCCAACAATAGTTAAGACATCGCTAACCATAATCAGGATGTACCATCCATTGACAAATTCCATTTGATCACTGAAAGATACTTCTTTCTTATAATAATATAGGAAAAAGCTTACAAATTCCTAGGGGAAAGGAGGAGAGAAAACAGTTAATCAGGCTTACCCAAGACAAGGCTTTCCAAAGAAGGAATTATACCCACCCTTTGGAGCCAAATTCCTTTAATCACTGATCGAGTGCAAAGGATCAATGAAGCCAGACAAGTCAGTATGACAAAAGCATCAAAGATCATCATGTAATGAGTGTTCTTCTGTACTGCAAGAACAAAAATGTACATGTTTATAGTGCATTTAATCTTGTTGACCATCTTGAGTATTGAAGTAAAGATCAAGATACTAACTGTATTTATACAACTGAATTAAGAAAAATCTTAGTGTTTTTTTCCCACAAAAGTTTATTTGACATATTTTCATGACAGACACAAGTGCATCTGCACTACAGATACCACTTCTGTAAATTCAGGGGGGTTGATACCACATGAAAAATATACCAGAGTGTGGGTGCTTCTTGCAGACCTGCAGAATCAGAGGTGAGAGTTAATCATTTGACAGGGACTGGAATGGCCTTTGGAGTGACAGAACTTCTCAAAAAATTGTTAAACAATCCTAGGAACTTTATAATATGTATCTTCACTCTCAGACCAGTATTTGACAATCAGTTTTTCTGTTCTAGGGCAGTGCAGGTAACATGTACTACTGCTCAGCTAGCCAAGATCAACATTGAGTTAGACATGAGTTCTCCATCTCTAATGTTACTAGAATTCACATTCTTGATCATCTAATGTTAAACGTTGCACCAAATCTTTTTGTTTGTTTTTATACCCAGCATAAAGCTGAAACTAGGTGAGACAGTATAACGATTAGATTTTTAATGCTAAAAGAATGGTGGTTTGAGAAAAAAAAAACCAACAAACAAATAAGTGCTAAATTTTCAAGAACATGCACCAATTCTACAAAATGGGCTGCTGAAGTTCAAGTTGACTTCACGAACTGCTCTGCTCAAAGCCCACCCAGTACTTCTTGTTAGACTGCTGCCGGTTAAGTGGGCGCTGCCACGTTGCAGGACGGCAGCAGGCTGTCACGGTGCAGCTGCAGCCAGCAGCTCCCTGCCCTGCGGGGGATTTCAGCACAGAACGCAGGGCACCCCGGCGGACGGTTTTGGGGCGCTCTGGGTCCCCCGAGGCGGCCCGAGGGGCAGCGCCGTCTGCTGGGCACGGCCGGCACGGCAGCCGGCGAGCCCAGAGCGCCGTGTGCCGAGCGCCGGGACGCACTGCCTTCCATCCCCGCTAACTAATCTCAGCCTGGATCTTTACAAAAAGCACCACTTCGCCTTTTTCACTATCAGCTCTTCATTTCCTAACACAGGCATAGCAACGGGGAAAGCGGCAAAGTAGAAAAAAGGACCTGGTTCATCCTATTGCACAGTGGAATCTAAAGTCCTGGAAAGTTTCTGACTATCAAAGAGATTATTTTTGCTAATGAAAAAAGATGATGTTTTGACCAGGCCAAACAGCTGCCAAAAAAGGTGGCTCACTCTTTTGAGTCACTGTATAAGAAATTTACCATACTGTGCACCTCAGTTATAGCCAAATACAGGGCAAACAGCATTTAAGAAACAGTAAGAAGTGTTTCTAGCCATTCCACTACAGAAAGCCTTAGCAACAATGCTTCCTTATCTTTCCTGGTGCTAAGTCCTGAAATAAGAGTAAATCAGTTTCAACTTTCCACCACTATCATGTGTCCTACTGCCTGGTGCTAGAACAGTTCCTGTCCTGCGTTAAGAAATGAGCAGCTTAAGTTCAGTAGTGAAAGATACAAGGATGTACAGTGAGGCATGGAAAAATTTTGGTTTGACATTATCAATGGTGCAAGCCTTGAGAACTGCTCCAGAAAGTAATGGTGTGGCTGGATTCCCAGGATTTCAGATGAGAGGTTGAAGAACAACAATTTCTTAGAAAATCGGATTTAGACTGCATGTACGAGAGATTGTGTATGTCAATGGTGCCTCACCTTTTAATAAAGAAAAACGTTAACAAACATTGTGCTACTGGACAAAATTTCAGCATGAAAACTTGAACACATTTATGTCACTTACTTGATCCAGAAACATGCCAGTCCTTACATTCCCTGATCGCTATGTCATTGTCTAGACTTATTTTAATTCTTCCACTGTGTGCTTTATTATCAAACACTATCTGTATTAAAAACAAAAACAAATGAAAAAAAACGTGCATGGCTTTATAAAGTTAAACAATTACATGTGTAGCCCACTGTATTGCTAAGCCTTCATAATGATGCAGAATAATTCTCCTAGGGGAGAAGTTACACAACTTTTTTCAGCATAAAGTAATTCCAGTATCTTCAAATAAATGTTGTCAAAATGAAAGACAAATCTGGTGAACCATATATTTGCCACAAATTGCTTGATCAACTAGTTACTAGGTGAAATTATTTTAAATGACATTCTCATTCCTCTATGATCTGAAAACAGCCCTTCCCAGAAGCATCTCTCCAAAGCAAAGAGATTTACGCTTTCATTATACTTCAGGTGGATTAGAGCACAAGTGGCTGTAAGCCAAGCAACTACTTCAGGAGCACATCAGGAGTACTCAAAGCTTAACCTCCCACAGTGACAACTGCTGGTTATTAATCGGGTACACTAAGCCCTAACAGAGTAATCTGGTACTCAGTGGTACTCAACACTTCAGAAAATATCTGTGCTGACTGTGTGCAGTAAACCAACAAGTCAGTTTCTGGTTTTGAACAGAAAGACACATGGCAGGCTTCACATACCCTGAGAGTGAAATCGTAACAGTCGGGGAGCTCGTGGTGACGAACGGTCTGGAGGTTGATTGCCTTCAGATTGAACCTGAGCTGCACTGCCACCAGTCTGCAACAGAGCTTCAGGTTAGCCTTTCACAGGCAAAACGCACCAATACCCCAACACAGGAGGTGTTCATTCCTCCTCACCTGGGGAAATCCAGAGTGAAATTCAAATTGTGCTTTCCCATCGTTGTGTTGTCTAACGAAGTCGTTGGCTCAATGTACAAGCAGTCTGGAATGGATAAGGACCCATAACAATACCTCATGGATTATCAGGTTCTTTAACCGTAATCTGCCTGTCCCACTCCCAAGGCTGTTACGAGCTGTTGGCTACACCAGACAAGATAGCACACTTGAGCTCAGGAGTCATCTGAGTCATCTGAGAAGTCAACTGACAAATACACTGGCTTCCTTGAACACCAGCCAAGTTATTCATCATGAATTCACAGGGAATGCTCCTAAAAATTAACCCCAAATACTTGTATTAGATGGTCATCAGTGCTAAAGGCTCATCACTTCTTTGTGGCATTAGACATTGGAGGTGAGGGCTAGAGGTCAGTTACACAGTACTTTTCTTAGCAGTTTTGGCTGGTAGTAAATTCAATACAAATTATGTGATAAGACTATACATTACTGTAAAGTTTTTTAAAGAATTTATCAAAAATGTAGGGTCCCTCCTACCAAAGAACTGATAAAATAGATTAGGTTCATCACCAGTCACAATCTCTGGGTCTATATCAAAGGTGTCATTTCCAGGACAGATGATTCCTCGCTTGTAGAACTGCTGACAAACAGCCAGAGGTGTCTCTTCTTCTCCCCTCTTCTCATACGCATGATTTCCAACAGAGATGTTGGGCAGCTGGAGGTACTAAAGTTCAGAACAAACAAACCAACTTAAATGGCAATAAAACTGTTTGTCTCTGAGAAAAAAAAAAAAACAACAAAACAAAGCAAACCCAGAAGTGTTTGGATCTGTTATACCCCATCTCTTTTATTTAAAAGGTCACCTAAAGAACTGTGAAACCTAAACCACACAACAGCTGAGTCCTCAAATATTTTAAGATATTTGACAAAAACACTAAGTACAGGATTTGGATCTAAATAACTTTTTGCTTATTATGTTTTTCTCTTTAGAATCCTTACTAGAAAGCCTAATTTGTTACTTGTAAAGAATTCTGGCTCAGATCCAAAGAGTGCTTTTAGTGTAGAACTAGTACACTGATTAGCCTTAACGATGTCACCACAGTACAATGCTCCAGCAAAGACAGAAAACCTAAATGAGTGGGTGCTTTAATCTTAAGCAATTGACACAGAAGTTCAATTCAAGAAAAGGTACCTAGGCAGAGATCATATATATTGTACACATTGCAGCGACAATCCCTACCTGGTTTATTGCAAAGAATATCTGGTCATAGACATCTGTTTGTGTGTACACAGCATAGGTATCATCCATTCTGTCCATATATCCTTTCAAGAAGAGATGCTTGAATGCAACCGTGTTCTCTTCTTTGAAGGCAACCACCATTTGGTTGCTCAATCCAAAAACCACCAGCTGAAAAAGACATATTTCCTGTTCAAAGACAAAGTTTGCTTCTGGATTAGTATATGAACCCTGTTTTATGAACAGCCAGTCTTTTGTCTCACTGGTAGACATGGCAATTACATGCAGGCTGCTCCCTTCCACAGCTAGTCAAATGAAAGTTTGACTTTAAGGAAACAGTGGGTTTCGAGTATGTGCCTTTAATATGTTTACAGCATCTTGGCCAAGGACTTGAATTTTTACAAAGAAAATGATACCATCTCAAGTTTGAGCTCCCTATATACTGTTACACATGCTTTGTTAGTTCAGCCTGGCGTCAATTGACTTGCCCTCAGGGAATATCATTGTTCCTCAGCCAAAAAGGCAGGACTAGACTTAACAAGACCCCACTTTGAAGTCCTTACTCCAGTGCACAAAAGGCAAATTGAGGACAACTCAGGAAAACAAACATCTTTCAATCAAGTTTCAGTGAAAAGCGCTTTGAGAATAACTGACCAAAGCTGTGCTTGTAACAGGATCATACCTGAAGCTGGTAAAACAAATATATTGCAAGCATTCATGAGAAGTGAGCACAAAACTCTGTTAGCTACTATCCAGACTGGAAAAGGTTTCTAGAAGTACATGACGTATTGTTTCTGGGAGCTCACCATTCTCTTGACTATTGTGTCAAATCTGGTGTCAGGTGTACTGTGAAGAAACTCATCAGAGATAAGTCTGAATCAGAAGTCTACAGATTAGCTTTATGGCCATGGTGCAAACTGAATATGTAGATTTTGATAAGGGTAACTCAGTTACAGAGATACTGAAATGCTCTGTAGGCAAGCTCGGAGTGCTCGGCAGGAACACACCAGCAAACCAACAGTGCTAAGACTGAATTACTTAAAGGCAGATTTTCTCTGAAAATACTAAATCAGCATTAGTTTCTTTCCTTTTTGGATTCTCCCATCATCAAATTTTACTTTGAGTTGCAAAATGGGAGAGATGGCAATCAGAGAACGATGGCTCATTTAAACACAGAGCACTAAGAGACACAAACATGCTGCCAGATGCACAGCAGGAGAACACTTATTTCTGCAGTTTCTGCCATCATTCATGCAACCATGGAAAACATTCTTTTCTATACATGTATTGTCATAGCACAGGCATGACCATAAAGGGAAATCACATGAGGGCCACTCTGAAGGATCATCATGATCTGAGGCATCAGAAAGGTTTTATGAAAAACCTTCTGCCTTAACCACAGAACTTTGAGACAAACAATTGTGTTTTGGGCAGCAGATAAATGTGTTATATGAAATCTGTGGTGCAAGGCTGGGTGAGAGGAAGAGGGAGGAAGAATTTCTGAGGTTTTTTTCTGTGCAAGAGTTTTTATGCCGTACGCAAGATATAAGCGAACATCATGATAAAGTCACCAATTTCAGTTCTTATCACTGTGATATTGAAACAGAAGTGACTTTTCCTTCCCTCAAACACAACAGTGAAGTAAGTATTGGGGTAACACATGTGTAGGGATGTCATTCTCTGGGGGGAAAAATGGGAAGGAAGAGTGAGTAAAGTAAAAAGTTAAGTTGAGCCCTTAAACACGGTTCCTTTCATCTGTACTCCTGGAAAGCTGGTTTTTTCAGCCCATAGTTTTAGGATAAAATTATGCCACCTGAGATCTAAGCTACATATATGCAAATAAGACAATTTTGCAATCTATCCTTTCCCTTCCTCCACACCACACCGTGAACAGCATGTCACCTGCATTCATGTGACTTCCCACAGGCCGAGTCCCTGCTTCCATAGGTACTCACCTGAACTGTAACCATTACTATTTTGAGTAACTGAATCCCAAGTTTCCAAGGCTTTCTGCCCCGGGCCCAAAATTTCTCACACGGGTTCATGAAGAAAAATTTTAACTTCCTTCTAAGCTGGTCTTCCAAAAGCCCCTCCTGTGATACCGATGAGTGTCGTTTGTAGCTGCAGAGGTTTTCATCATCGTGAGCACTGCAGCTGCTCACAGCCACTTCAGGATTTTCCATTTCTGAAACGAAAAGCAGTCCTTGTCAGTTTAAAAACATGCAAGCATCAATATAGTAGCACCAGATCAGCCTGCACTGACAACCTGGACTCCAAAGATTTTTATCTTCTGTGAAAGGCACTTGCACTTTACACTGAATTTCACACCTTTCTCATATTGTTGCACACATCCCACAGAACTCCAAGAAAAATTTGGGCAAGTTCTTAAACTTGCAGCTAGGCTGCCAGTACACTATTTAATAGTGGAATTTCTGTCCATTTGAAATTACAGGGTCATTTCCTGAAAACATCTTCCTCTCTCACTCAGCAACAACAGCATTATGTGCAAGACATCCTGACTCAAGAAGAGCACCAAAAGCCTCTCATGAGCACTCACTCTTCTGGAAAAATTATCTACTGCTGTAGCTAGTATTTCCCCCCACACCTACAAGCCTATGTCCAGTCCCTGAAAGAAAGGGAGTTTTCAAGAGAGGCAGCAGTTTTTGTATACATTACTATTAGCATTGTTCACTCTTGGAAATGGAGATGGAGCATGACAAATTGCAATTCAGATAAATTACCTGAGAGCATTAACTTGTCATTTGGCAGGATTATGTCTTTTTCTTTTGCCATAAAAGACCCAATGCAAACCAACAGTGATGATGAACCAAACAAAAAGACCAAGGGGTAACTGAATTGTGATTAGCCAAAGAGGCTCACATTTGAGTTGCGTATGAGGGGGAAAGAGGAGATGAGAATCTTCTAAGCACGTTTTTAGACATTACTGTGCATAGAATTCAGCATGTTTAGATTTTGATCTGTTGCTAAATTCACTGACTCACAACCATTTTATAAAGGCTTTATAAAATTTTCAAGAGATAGCTAGGAACATTTATTTCAGATAAAAGATTGATGACATTAAGAACAGAGAAGACAGCCTAGGCTGTCAATAAAGATGTGCCTTTTTAGACAGTTTATTTTTGATTTCCATAAGAATAGTTTTTATATAACACAAACAAAAAATCATCATCAAGATTGATTTTTACAAATGTCCAGTCACATCCAGTTTCCTCCAGCAGCCCCTGCACATAGCAGAACAACAGTCTGTTTCAGATATGATTTGAAACCTTCAATTTCCGTAATTGCCGGGGAAGGCAAGCAAAGCTTTGAGTCAGCAGTTTAACACTAAGAACAGGCCCATACAGAGGCTTTAAAAAGTTCAGTCCCTGTTTTATCAGACTTCCATTGCCCTGCAGGATACAGTACCCTATGCTGTGGTTTCACTCATCTTTCTCACAGCTGATCCCGCATTTCTACACTTAAGCCCTACTCTGACACTGCAACAGTCCTGTCAATATATGTGCTGGATGTGAAAAAACCCCAAAACAACAAAACCAATAAATAAGCAGAAACCCCAAACCCACTTCTGGCCCCCACGGTGGGCACGAGGCGCCGTTCCAGCAGGCGCGGCCCCGCGCTCCCCCACAGCCGGGGGTCGCGGCCGGGGCTGTCACTGCGGCCCGGCCCGGGCCCTTCCCTCAGCCGCGCTCCCGTTCCCGGCCGCGGCGGGCGGC
>VZRO01006663.1:765516-809319 GCA_013397915.1 Daphoenositta chrysoptera
CCCGGCTCCGCTTGGCTGCGCGGGGCAGCCGCGGCCTCCGGCAGCCCGCCCCGGCCCCTGGGCTGTGCCGTGCCGTGCCGGGCTAGGCTGGCCTGCGCGGGGCCGTGCCGTGCCGTGCCGTGCACACCGACACACGCGGCCTCTGACACCTTGTGCTGCACATCTCCCTCCAGCCGCACGTGACGGGCGGCTCTCCACACTGTCATGCACTTCCTACAGCATGGTAATGCCGGCTCCAGGTTTATTGACCTAGGCTTCTCCACCAGGGGAAAGAATGTTTACGTTATAAATAGCTGTGTCGCACCCGTCATTAAAAAGCCCCAAACAAACAAATAAACAAAGCCCCAAAAATCCCTTTCAGGTCACAGAACTGTAGTTATGAAGGGCAGCTAGTGGTACAGTGGATATGCTTAAGTCATTCCATTTACACACGCTTAAGCTATTAAAGTTATTAACTGAACTTCAAAGAAAACGGACTCCTGCCTTGGGTCTGTGCCAGTCCCACTGCACTGCGTAAATAATCCCTTTGGCATGGCTGCCCGACAAGAGGATAAACCTCGGGTCATAACTGTGTACAGTCTTCAGCTGCCTCATTCGTGCTGCAAGTACCACTCTGAACACTGGTATAAAGGGAGAAGGTACAATAAGGCCAAGACCAAAACAAGGAGAGCAGCAGGCATTTTAAGAAAGAGAACTTCCTGGCTGTACAAACTGAGACGGAAGACAGAAGGAACCCTCCTGCTTACCGTAAGAAGGGGTGGATGGACCTCGGAGTGGCACCAAGGACCAGCATCGGGTGCTCCGCACAGAGAGAAAGATATTCCGGGGCTCCTGTGTTTCACATTGCAGCAAGGCAAACTAAATTATCTGTATGCATCTTAAATACAAAAGATACAGAATACAAATCTTCATATTAACAAACCGCATCGAATCGCCTAAGCCCCTGGAGACGGCCCCAGCAGTGCCCGGCAGACAACACCGAGGCGATGCCCGGGCTGGGGTGGGCCGGGCTGCAGAGGCGACTGCCGCCTACAGACCCCATCATGCCCCGCGCCCCAGAGTGGCGCCGGCGGGGCGTCCCCCGCGCACAGCATGCTGGGACGGGTAGTTCTTGCCTGGCGCATCCGGCAGCTGCCGCCGCGGGGGCGGGCCTGCAGAGCGGGGCGCTGATTGCCTGTCCCAGCCGTCAATCACGGCCGGCCCCGTCGCCGGGACAACCGGGGACGCGCCGGGCCGGGGCCGGGGCCGGGGCCGGGGCCGGGCCCGCGCAGGTAGGGCACAGAGGGCACCAAGGGGACCCGGCAGCGCGGTGGGAGCGGGAGGAGGATGCCCGACCCGAGAGCACACGGGCAGGGCACAGCGGCCGGCGCGGAGCCCGCAGTGCCCTGTGCGACCGAGCCGCCTCCGCCGCCTCCTCCCGGGCCCCGGGCAGCGCCTTCCGCCGCGCCCGCTGGGGCTGTGCCGAGCTGCGGCGGGGCTGGGCACCGGAGCCGGGCTGCAAACCCTCCCCGTGCTGCTGCAAACAAACCCTCCCCGTGCTTCTGCAACCCCCCCGCAAATCCGCACCCCCATCCCTGGTCTCCATTCATCACCTTGTTCCAGCGACCCAGCTCTCGCATTTCGAAGACGAGATGATTATTTTTCTTACCTCTCCTTAAAGAAGTCTTATCTGATGTAAAGTTTTACAATATAGCGTTTCTGTTTCAAAAGTCATGACAAGGCAACATATGTTACTGTTTGGGTCCTGGCAGGACTAGGTTATGACAACTTCTATATCAGAATTAGTAATTTCTAAGTACCAACCAAATTGTTACAATATTTTAATAACCTAGAGCAGCTGTACTGGCTCATACCAGAAGTTCTGTCCGGGCAAAATTATAGTAAAGCCATACTTCCACTCTTTGCACCCTTTTTTCTTGGATTTGTCGTTTCATTTCTATAGCCAGATGTGTTATCATTATTCTCAGTAGCCCTCAATTTTTCATCGTCAGTTTGCCCGGTTACTTTTTGAAATTGTGTGCTTCTGGCAGCTGTCCTGTCCACAGGCAGTATATTCCATAGTTCAAGCACTTATTGTGCAATGAAACACTTCTGCAGCCCTGTTGTTTGTTCCTAGTTTCCTGTTCCACATCCATAAGCTCATGTGATGCCAGCTCGATCTCGTGTTAGGACCGTGAATCAGCATCTCCTGGTCACTTTCTCTGTGTCTCTTGTGATTTCACTGACTTCTATCATATCCTTTTCAGGCTAAAATAATCCTACTTTATTCCCAGCACAAAACATGTTCTATGTCTTCAATCATCCTTGGTACACCTTTTCCAATGTTAAACTATTTCTGAGTGAAAGAAAGGAAAAAAATACAACACTGTATCAGCTAACATTCTAAGGAAGTTTTCCATTTTGTTCTCTTATGGCTTTCTTATTAATTCTTAGCCTAATTCTACACAGACTGTACTGACCATCCCAGATACTGTAACTACACCTACTGGTTTCTATCAAGTAACAAAATCAACACCAGGTTCAAGGAAACCTGATTTCATTAGAAGTTGTGAGTGTGAAACCAGGTACATTCAAATAGAACTATTTATATGCTAAAATGATTTGGCAGTTGCCGAAACTTCAGCTTTACTCCCTTCAACTTCTACAATGTAGTTGCATCCAAATATGCACAATAATTAGTACCAATTTTTTATAATTTTGTATTATTTGTTCTTTGTGTAGAGCAAAATAGAATAAATTTAATTAAAGGGAATATTGTATGTGAATTTCTGGAGAGAAAAAGTAATTCTCAAGATGGTATTTTTAACAAGTTCCTAAATGTTTACCAACAGAAATGTATTTTTTAGCTTGGTAGTGATACAAAAACAAAAAAAAGGAAGTAGCACATGGTTTTGATCCTTTCCTTGTAGTGCTTTTGTAAAATGGACATGCATCCAATTCTTCTGTCATTCCAAATTATAGTAAATTACAGTCCTAAAATAGTAATGCACACAAACTGGACCTTAAATCATTCCATTAGGCAACTAATGAATCATTCTGTGTCCTCAAATCAGACAGCATCTTTTGTAGAACTGATAGCTAATTAACTTTTGCCTTTTGCAGTACCTAGCAACTTCACAGATTTGTTTATAGCTGTAAATGTTTCAGTACATTAAATCATTAGGAGAACACTCTTATCTTATTTTTTCTCTTAAGCTGCATGTTCAAAATATTAGAGCCATCTGTAAACAAACTAGGCTATAAAATGTCAAACAAAGTTGTCAAATATTTACCCAGGTTTTAGCAATTACATAATGTAACACTGTGTTCCACTGAAAAACTGCTGAAACATTAGACTGAACATAATTAATGAAATATAAATATTACTTACTTTTAAAAATAAAATACATGGCAATATTTATGACAATTGATTTTCAAGAGCTATAATTTTATATAGGTTTTGCACTCTTAAAATTTTCAAATTATGTTAATTTAAATGTCATTTCCAACCTCCTCTCAATCATAGAATCATGAATTTTCATAAGCATAATGGAAAGGCATAATATGTTTCTGTGTGTATTGACAAGTCCTTTTTAAATAAGCAGTATAGAAATATCCCTAAGAGAATAGGAACTAACCATAGATTTAAAAAATTACTGTTTTGATCATATTTTCAGGCAGTCCACTAATAGAGACTGATTTTTTCATGGCTTTCTTCAAAAGATTTGGTATTTTTTATAAAAACTGAGTGAAAAAATGCAAACCCCTGAACTAAGAGGTAACTTCTGAAAATAGTAGCTTTTAACTTATATATTGGGACTTCTGTTCTTTTATACTTTTTTGGAGGAGGAAAGGTGCAAAAGGCCACTCTTCAGTACCTATTTTAAACTTCTCAGCGTGTGTTTGTGTCCTGACGGGAGCACCTGGAGGTTACCATATTCCTGTGTAAAAACCAGCTTTGCATATAGGCTTTGTAAATGGCTGTGGGCCTGGTTATGCTTCCAAAGAAGTTTCTGGAAGCTCTGCCTTTGCTTTCTCTGCAGGTTTTCCCTGTTCCCTGACCACTGACAATCACATGCCCGCAGGATGACAAACGGGCAGGGGTGATAAGGTGCTGGGGGCAGTGTGAAATGAGATAAGTGGTCTGTACTTTTCTATCTGCACTGCAGCTGGGAGGTCCTGTGCACCCCAGAGGGAAGCACGAACAGTCCCACTGCCTGCTCTATTGACTGTTTGACTGCTCTATTCCTCTGCAGCCCTTCAACTGGGGCACTTGTGTATTAACAAATGCAAATGCATGCACCAGGCACTGGCACCAGCTCCACCACCACTGCCCTTCTCTCTGTAGTGCTGCATCTACCTCTGTACCTCACCCTTGCGCTGAAGGAGGAGGAACTGATTACTGGGAGACCATTTTCAAGAATTTTAACTGTTTTTATCAGTAAAATATACTTGAAATCAATTGAAAGAAAAGGGATGTTTTTATTTGCGAGTTACTTTACTAAACGTAGGCATGTGACTTCTATCAGCCTTCTCAGTGTTTCCTCCACTCATGTGACTTAGAGTTTAGGATACTCAGAGGAACTCACTCAAAATTTCCAAACTAGCCTTGTTGAAGTGCATAATTTTAAAATGGTGAAGTAAGATATTGTGACTGGAATATATATGAGAGGGTTCATATTGTCCTTCAACTAATTTCTACAACAGCTAGCCCCACCTCCTATCTTGGAGAGCTCTCTGTTATATAGAGGCATAAAGGTTAGTTTCAAATTAGAATAGTCACAGAACCCACTTACAGAATGGGTCACAACTTTTATAATCAGAATATACAAAAAGGTAGATAAGAAACAGCTTTGCACTTTCCCCCCCTTTTCAAATAAGGAAAAAATGGTCTCTTTTAACCATATGAATTGATATGCACTCTCTGTGAGGTAGGCCTAAGTGTTTCAGAACTGTAAGATAAGCACATTGTATAGGCTCCTTTGAAAAATTATACATACATATGAAAATATATAAAAATATGTATAATATATATATGAAAATATATTGACTGTTACACACAAATATGTTATCAGTGTTTCTACTCCTGTATTTGACAAAAAGACTGTGAGAATGAGGGTAGAAAAATCTCCCAACTTTTTTTGCACAGCAGAAGTTTCAGAGTTCTGAAACATTAATTTTCTTTGCTTTGGTATCATCATTGCCTTTTGGAAGAAGCAGAAGATTAAATTGCCACTGTTCTTCAGACAGATGAATGAAGGGGACTGCATTTGCCATAATCAAGAGAGATTAAACAAGAGACAAATACACTAACATGCCATGGATGCAGCCTGCCACCTGTGATCTGCAAGATCCAGTATGATACAGAAAAGAGTCTGAGGATTTATGAAGTACATTTTTTCTACTTTGATTGGAGTGAAAAAGAAAAATGCATAACTATAATAAGAGTGTCAGACTCTGCTCACATTCAAGCCAACACTGAAATTTACCTTGAATTCATGGGAGTCAACATGTATCCCAAACCTAGGCTATTCCATCAGGCTGTAATCCATGACCTCTATCTTGCCATCAGTGGCCACCTCCAAACCAAAATTCAGATAAGAAGCTAAGGTTATATTGCTTGCTTCTGGAGTATTTGAGAACTGTGTTACAGAGTAAAGCACTGTTTCTCAGTCTGGGTATGCCATTGAAATTGCAAATGCACAGGCCACAGCATGTTTGTTTAGCACTCACTATTTTAGGCTGTTCATAAGGAAAGTCGCAATAGAGAACATTTATTTTATAAACTCACCTTTTCACCTTAAGCACCTTGACAGTAAATGTGCTGTTCACGTGCACAGGCAGATGGGCTGTAGCTCTGGTAAGAGATCATCAGGAATGGTTATGTCATGCCAGCGTTCTTGAAGATGTCATCTCTTTCTGTCCTATCTGCATCCACTTTCCTCTTGTTAGTGTTAAAACTGTAATAGCACCCAAATACTGTAGGTGCTCTGCTGACATTTAAAAAATGGTTCCTCTCCCAGTCAGTTTACAGTCTTAAAAAGTGTGAACATGGAAGAGGGAGGACACAAACAAAGTGACAGTCCCACTGTCCTCATCCCATCTGAACGCCTCTGGCTCGTCAATATTAACATTAAACAATTTTGATACTTCTAAGAGAATTTGGGCCATCCCGATGTAGTTGTTCCATGGGCTGCTGTGTGAGCAGCTCCCACATGATGGTGCTGTCCGGCCTGAGCAGCGGGCAGCCTGAACTGCGTTTCTTCTTGCCATGGAACTGAGCCTTTCCTGCACTGCTGTTCAACCCTTTTGCCAGATATTGGGACGAAGGAGAGCAAATGAAACAGGAGTAGCCTTCTGTACAGTATCATCTGCTGTGTGGTTGCTACATTTAATTATGTATACATCTTCTTCACAGGTTTGTCCTCCATAGAGCTACCACTGAAAAATAAACTGGAAATAGAAATGCTTTGTGCAGCTGAGTAATGATTTGCACTTATGAACATTGGGGCAAACATTTATAACTGGTGAATTTTCACCCATGCTCTTCTCACTCTAGCTCAGGTCCTTAGCTGTCAGTAAGGGAAACCTCTGAAACCTGTATCCTAATTTAACCTGTCACTATTTCGGACTATCAGTGTTCATTTTTAATCACCCTGGACAGAAGAAGTCTTTCCATCTATTACATATGATATGAAAATAACATATCTTTAGCTGCATATGAAAGTATTACTATAATGATAAGCTACATAAAGTCATGGATCAAATTTTCACTCATACATGGTGCATTGTCTATTTTAAATTACTGATGATATGTATCTTTCTCTAGAGGAATCTGAAAAAATGTCAGAAAGTGCCAAATCCAGCAAGACCACCTTGAAAGGTTCAAAAACACCGGGAAAGAAACAAAAAGGTAAAGCAAAGCTAAGGAGTCCTGAAAAGGAACCCAGCTTGTTATGTAAGGTACAGCAGCAATGAAACGAGCAGCAATCTGGTCTCAGATGAGATCTACCTTAATTATTTTGGCTCCAAGCATTAAAAAAACAAGAGATAAATTAGAATATGCTACTTTATATAAAAAACTGAGAGAGGTAAAATTACTCATTACAGTTTTGTAACCAACACTACTGATAACATAATGTCATTATATTTCAGGTAAAAAGGATGAAGCTGATCTTTCTATGGCCAGTATAGGTAAGTGCTATGATGACTGAGCTTTAAAGTAGTAGTTCTGAAATACTCAAAGCATTTTGAAGCTTCAGGGTTACTAATGCCAAGGAATAAAAAGGAGAGATTTTTTTATGAATGAGAAAAATTAGAAATATGGAGAAATGCAGCTATCACAGAGATTACAGTGGCTTTCTGAGTAGCAGGCAGTGCAGCAGGAAACAGGTATGGGTTTGTAGAAGAGGTTTCTTTCTTGGTTTGGGAGGAGTTGGGATAAGGAGAAATAAAAAACATCACAACAGAATTATAGGGTGCAAAATATTTGCATTTAGAAATAGTTTAGAAACTGAAAGAAAAACATGAAGTATTTTTATTATTTACTAGTCTTTGATCTTTGTTAAACCATTATTAAATTTCATGAGAAGATGATTTTAGAATATCACTTGTGGGTTTTAGTCATAGATACCAATAGACATTGGTTAGCATCTTTCATTTTGTAGGGAAAAAATTAAGCAGCCACGATTTTGCTTCTGTGCAAGAAAAGTTCAGTTTTAAGCATGGCCATAGTTAAAAGCTAAAAGTATGCAATTATCTGAATTTAAATATATTCTTTTTTCTTAGACACCAAATTATTTTCAATGGTTTTTTATTTTCCATATTGCTGGCTGTATTTTTCTTCTGACCTGATTTGTACCATTATTCCTCAGATATAACTTAAATTGATGTCAATATAAAATTTATCTATGCTTTATAGGAACAGTCCAAAGGATTATCTTATTAATTGGCTTGTAACAGTGCAACTTTTATTGTTAAAAGCTGAAACAGTGTGGCAAACAAGGAATACACACACTAGATAATTTTAAAAGAAACTGTAAATCACTTGTTTTCCTACATGAGCCTGCCTATGAGCACTGGGTGAAAATTGTTCTCTGGTTAGCATCACCAAAATGGCTAAGCTGCAATTAATGAAAATGCACAGAAAGTGATCCCTCAGATGATTAAAGTGTTACTTTTAAAAATGTATTTTCAGTGTTCCAGGAGGTACTTAGTCAGTAAGAGAGAATTGTACCTCCACCTACTGGCAAGTACGGTTAGAGCTCTAACAGCTAAACTACTGCTAGGAACCTGTTGCTGAAAGCAGGAAAATAACGCTGGTGTGAGCAGACACTGCCTGTGCAAGAGTTAAACTCCATGCATGCACTCCTCAGTGTAAGACCTGCACGTGTTCTTTACTTCTTCCTCAGAGTTTCTTGCCCTTTGTGAAGTTCTCCTTGCACTCAGAGGCGCTGACTCTTACAAATGATACAATTTACTAACAGAAAGACAAGGTGAAGCCTATGATAAGATGTTACACACTTTTTACTGGAAAAGAGCATTCAATAAAAATGTTTATAATGTAATAATTCCAGTATCAGGTGCTTATACTATAGATTCTGATAAAAATAATATTCTGCAACATAGAATTTTAGTTCTTTAGACTGAAAGGTGTCATTTAAATTCTGACCATTACTTTGTTTTTAACTTGGGCTTATAGCAATAAAGCATTGAAGAAAATACACTTACAGTATCTGTCTTACTCTGGTTCCTCTCCTAGTGATGTCTATTTTATTTTTGCTTAACTTTAATGCATGCTTGTATTGTTTCATTTGACAATGAAACCTACATTGCTTTAAAAGGATTTTTTTTTTTACATTAGCATTTGTGCACAGGGCTGTATACATGACTCAGCATTTAAAAAACAATAGTATAAAATCTTATTGAATAAACAACCATTACTCCTGGCTGGGATTTTTGAGATCTGGTGTTAGCAACAGTGAGTTTGGACTAGATGACTTTGAGGTCTTTCCTAATCAACATACCTGTGATTTCATATTTTTTGGAAGCATCTACACAGAAATCCTGGAACTCTTCAAGATATCAAAAAGGAAAATCATGCAATATTGATTACAGCTTGTGATGAAAGTGAAGTAATGACCTGTGCATGCTACAAACAGACTGTGTGTGCTACAAAATAACCAGTGGACACTAAGTAATCCATACTTGGAATAGTGTAGCATGGACCAGAAACATCAGGCATGCCATTAATTTTAGTGATGACTATCACAGAGCAGATGCAGTGGAGTAGCAGCACTGAAAGATTTTAAAGGATAAATGTCAGATTCATCAAACATAATGTACTATGTGATAGGATTATGCAGAGATTAAGGAGGATTTATCGTTTTGTCAGTTCTTGTTGGCTTAGATTAGAGATGACTTCTCAAAACACGCTGACACAGCTGGTCACTACCATCATTTGAGGTATGTCAACTTCTCTTCAAGGCGTGCACAAAGAGGAAAAACCCCACAGGTGCTGGGAATTAAGATAAATACTAAGTAACTCACTTAAGAAAAGAGACTGAAACAAAGATGAGAGAAAGTATCAGCTATTATCACAACAGCCAGCACATTTCACTACAGAAAAATAGTACACAGTATACACGTCCCTGTGTCTTCTAGTACCCTGTTCACCAAAAAGATGAACATCTGCTAGCCTTCTCAGGCAAAAATACAGTGGTCTTCATCAGGAATGCTCTTACTAGGGCAGCTGAGACAGAGCATGAGCCTGCCAGCAGGGCAGCACAGCAAAGCAGGAGTCTCAGGCAGGATTCAAAGAGCTGGGCCTGACAGCAGCTGTCTTAGTGATCTTAGCCTGTCATGGAAGCTGGAGACAGAAGCTGTAACACGAGAAAGAGCAGCACTACCTACCTTGCCTTACTCACACACAGGTGGCACACACTGAACCAGAAGCTGTGTATTATCCTCAGACTGAGCACAGAGCACAGCTGACAGGTCACCTAACTGCATCCAGCCTCCCCAAAACCAGTGAAGACATCAGTGCTACAGCAAGGAGGAGAAACATCTTGGTCTGAGTTAATGTGAATGAACCTAACAGAGATCCTGTGTGTAGAAAACAACAGCTATATATTCTCCAGTAAAGCTGAAAATAAATATCTGACATTAATCGTGGTGACCTTGCTTTAGTCCCATTTGATTAGTGAGAAATAGTCTCTACTGCACTCTGAACTTAATGGGAGCGATATGAAAGCCCAAAATCAGAAAAGCATCCTTACTTGGGAGAAGCCTCACCTAGATTAAACTTTGGCTTAATATGGTGCTGTCCTACAGGAAAGGACCACTGTATACTTATTCAAGGGCTTTCTTAAATCAGAACCACACACTTTTGCCCTTGATGTATTAAAACCAGTCCATTAAAGATTTTTCACTAAAAATCTCAATAACCTATTGCTCAAGAAGAAAAAAAAAAACCCTCATACCAGGGAAATCATATTACTTATGTGCAAAATGTTGGGTATTTTCAAAGGTTAATAAAGTAAATATAATTGTATTTCATGCCTTCCAGAATATCAAAAACAAAGCTGAGAGATTCAAAGGCATTGTGCTAGAAACAGTAAAGACATAGAGTTATCAAAGTATATGTACATGTTTAAACAACACTCTGAAGTAATCATGCAATTTTGCTTTTTTTCATAGGCCACCCAGAAATCTTTCCTTTGCTTTTGACTGCAAAGACCCAAAAAATTTTTAATTGCCGGGCTGATGAAGATGTCACAGAAGAAAATTGTTTCAAATGTATTAAAAAAGAGGACATGATTCAAGACCTGAAAACGAGAGCTAACACTTCTGATTTCCACCCTCTCAAAAAAGTTATCCTAGTATGTAGCTTATTTTGTTCTCACTTTAAGACTTGATGGTCTCAGAGTGTCCATTCTTTAAAGGAACGGGTCTGTTCTTGTTTGACTCTGTGTAAATACACTGATGCTGTCATGGACCATTGTTGACTCAACCTTTCTCATGGCTTGCCATGCATTTTTTTCTACTAATTTCAGATTGAAAATATGCTAAAAGTAACATAAACACTATTATTTTTGATTCTGTTAACTGACAGAGCTTCACATATTTGGCTTCCCCTAATTCATGGCCTATTTATTGAGAATCATTCAAACAGTTTCTTTTCTGATTAATTCTCTGTATGAAAGATTAGTTTTGTCCCAGACTTATTTTTATTACAAAATAAACACCATCTATTCCTTTAAAATAGCACATGAAATTCTCTGTTAAGAACACAAAATCAACGTAAGATACTGAATTTACACTAGTGGTAGCTTTTCCAGTCACAACCTCATGTTTGTTTTGAATAGTATTTGTCTTCAGTTTTCTACTAATTTTTTTTCATTAACATAGGAATATCCAGGGGAAGAACTCTTAGTAGTTTTTGATCCAAAGTTCCAGTATGGACAGAACTTTTACATTGTTGCTTCTGAAGAAGCCAAGGAAAACCTTCTAAAGGTAAAATCCAAGAATACCACAGTATTGTTCTATCTATGAATATTTCAGAATCTAGTATCAAACAAACATGTCAGGAATGGTATTGTTAAGCATCTGATGTTTCTCTAATGGTTAATCTGATAATGGAAAAATATGTATATCCCTGTAAAAATATATTTTATACTGAGAAGGGCTAAATTAAATGTTTGTATTTAACTTCAGAGGGTCAGTATAACCCCCATAGTTGCATTTTTATCATAAGCATTAATTTTCTTTGCCAATACCCATATTTCTAAGACATAAAAATAACAGACAATAAATATATTGAGTGTTTTCAAAGAAGTATTTTACTTATTTTTCTATATCTATGAATAGATATTCTTCAAATCATTAAAGTGTTCTTGAGTTCTAAATAGCTCTAAATAAATAGAACTTGTGCACTGCGCTGTGGGAGAATGTTTATAGAAAGATTATATAATTTTTCAATAAGAGTTTGCCATACAACATCAGGGAATCAGGAGAAGAAACAATTAAGAAAAGTAAAATGCAGTTCCAGGCCAGAGGGTCTAATGGAAAAAATCACTGTAAATTCTTTTTATATAAAATGATTTGCTTTCAAGACAGCAATTTCTCTTTAGTAATTAAATATTAAATACGTAACATTTACTGGAAAATTCTAATGCACAAATGACTAGGACCTAAGCCAGCCCTACCCAGTGGCACAGTATACCCAGACTCACTGCACTGAACAAGAGTAAAGAACGTGTGAATGAAGACTGAAAGCTGGCTTTCTAGTTCATACTTACATTTCAGTAACAAATTTTTGAGAAAGCACCATTTCTCACTGTTTGATATCACAGCTTTCAGCAGCTGCAAAAGAAACAGAAGAAAATGGAGAGGAAGCTCTGGAAGGCCCCAAAGGTTGGGTTTCCCTTGGCAGCGAAAAGGAAGTTGAAGAAGAATCTGTTAAAGAAAGGGATACAAAGGTCAGAATCAACAGATGTTAGTCAATCAAATAAATATAAACCCCTTACATTTATTTTAAGCTACTTAAAAAAAAAAAAGTCAGGAAACTGGAAGCTGCAATCCTACTTTTTCTTGAGTTCTTTCAAGAAAACTAATGAAGAGAGAAAAATACAGAAATAACTAAACTTTTAACAAAAGCTGAAACTGCTGCAGAAACTTCATTTTTTTTTGGCTCTGTTCTCTTTACATCTCGCAAATAAGGCATGTGACACTGCATTGAACATAACTACTTTTTAGGGTGTAAATTCAAAAGTCCTGATCATCTTTGGTCATTGGCACTTCTGCCAATTCTTACTCAAGAATCAATTTGGCCAGATTACAGTGGGAGTTGTTGCTCTGTTTCCATGAAGCTCAGTGAACTGTTCTAGTATTTGGATGGCATTTAAGTAGCATGCAACACCTTTTAAGTATTCACAGGCATTACAAGCTGACTTTACAGAAGGACATATTTGATTAATTACATCTACAGATTATATTGAGAAAATTATATATCCCAAAACTAGATTCACTCATGGCTGTCACTTAACTTGTGATGTGTGGGGCATCTCCAAGCATCTAACTGTCCATGAGTAATTTTTACTCAATACCTAAATCCCTATTCAGGGAAGACTGGCTAAGTTTTGATAGTTCTCAGTAACTGGACATCTTGCTTACACTTAAAAAGATGTCTGATTGTTTCAAAGATAATTCACAATCATTAAATTTAACACATTCACAGTCCAAGTATTCTGTATTCTGCATTGCTGGCAAGGTCAACTCAAAAGAATTTTTAGCCTACTCTCCTTTACAGTTCTGTGGGAGGTGCTGGGAAAAAGTACCTGGATATGAATCCAAGACAAAGCAATACCTCTCTACTGCCTGAAATCAAGTGGTTCCTTCTCTTTGTGGGCAGAAACCAAGACACGTCCCTTCTTCCTTCCTAGTTCTCAACAGAAGGAAACTCCTCCTAATTTTTTTTGCATCTACTTCAGAGTACTTTTCTCTCCCTAGGCACTTCAAGGGAAGCTGAAATACCTCACTCAAAGTTGAGAACTTCACTGAGAGGAAAGAGCTGAAAAATTAGGTCTTGGAAGCCTAGTTCAGTATTACATAAGGCTTCCTGCAAATAAATCCTTTAATTAAGTGTGCAGTTTTGATATTGCATGAATTAGAAAATGTAATTCTCTTATTCTACTAGCAGTAATCAAAAAATGCTATAACTTCATGTTTTACATATGCAATCCTGTCCTCTATTACATACGTAGTTTATTTATAAGACCACTTCAGAATTTCAAAGTGCAGAAATAAGAGTAAGCTCAACACAGAAATCATTAATAGAACTAATTCTACAATTAAATGAATGCTGCCATTTTACAGAATGAACTTTCCAAAAACTTTCTTTTCTGCTAGCCATGGAAATGTATCTTTTCCAGATTAAGTACAAGATTTCTCGAGTTCGCAGGAAGTTCGGTGCACCAATTACATTTACTGATAAGAATGCTTCAGATGATAAAGACGGTTATGCTGAATGCACGTCCTACGAAGACAACACTTTCAGTATTAAAATGATTGAAAGGCATGTGGGGGTGCAAACAGTTCCAAGAGTAAGAGAAACTAGTACTCAGACAAAATGGTAAGTATGAGAAAATATTTATCAGTTTATTTATTAAGCTCTGCACTGTTTCTTATCTCAACTAAAATTCTGGACTTATTCAGTTACAAACTGATTAATAGAACAAAACTGGATGCTGTGTCTGCATCCTTTTTCTTTAACTCTTTTCTAAAAAGTTTCTAGAAAAACTATATATTTAAAATTGACACATTACATGGGTTTCAGTCTTTGAAATGTTTTCTATATTTACATTCAAATTTATTCCAATTGGGTAGGACCTATCCAAAAAACGCATCCACGCAGTATTACACGAGACAGCTGTCAAATGAAGCGAAAGCGGAGACCCTGTCATCTGAGACACTGAAAAAATTTCTTACAGCAGTACATACAAGGTAAAATTACTGCAGCAATACACTTAAAGACTACCTGAAATAATACAGAATACAAGCAAGTACTCTTCTCTGAATGGATCATTGGTCTGGTCAAATACCAATTTTATTTTTTGTTTCTATATTTTTTTCTTTATTACTATAATAATAAGAAATGTTAACTTAATACTTGTTTGTATGAAAATAACCATGAAGTCTGTGCTATATAAATATGAATGTTGGTTTAAATAGATATCAGAACTGCTAAAGTTGATAGCGATACATCTTTTTCAAACAAACTGCAAAGCTGATCTTTCAAACTACTACCCATGATTAAGCCCTTAGCCATGTCCCATTAATGGGACAATGACATTTAATGACATTTTTTGCACAAGAATTGGACAATTGCTCTGTACTTGGTCCACAAAGAACCAGAGTTAAATTCTTGGTACAGTATCTATTTCTGTTTAAACAGAAGACAGTTTCCTTGCAGTGATACATCACTGAGGAATTAATACTTGATTTTTTAACTAATGTGATCATAATTTTGTGAAAAACATAAGCTACCTCTTTATGGAAATATTTGCAATTCTAGTATTGAATAATCACATCTGGATTATTGAAGTGTTAACTGTTCTTTTCACAAAACAGAATGGAAATTGCATTGCAGCAAAATGAAATTATGGATGTTTTTTTTGATGACTGGAAGGCCCTAGCAGAAGATGAAGAAGAAGGCAAGCCAGATGTTTATCTTAAAGCATACCAATCATTTACAGATGTGCAGTATCTCAAGAACAGAACCATTAGCTGCGTTCGCTGGCATCCAACCATTGATGGTAATGCAGCTACACTCCTGATTTGAGTCTTCAATGATGGGTGTTGCATGACAGCTGCAAAATATGCATCTTTCATGAAATCATCAGCTTTCAAATTTAAAAAGAAAGCAAAACTGATTTAGTATCCCTGTTTGAATTGCCAATTTGAGACAAAAAGAAAAAATGAGACAGACAAACTCTTTGTAGAATTCATACAGGCCAGGCAAAGTCCTTTACACTAAAGTGTGAGTGGAGATCATAGGAAAGAGAAATTTGTCCCCACGAGGCTCCTTTCAGCAGAGTTGCCATGCCAGACTTTGTCTGGCTCTGCAGACCATCATACTCATCCCCATGCCTAATACTTGTGAGGAGCCCTACGGCCACAGTGGGACGAGGCTCTGCTGGGAGCACCACAGGACATTCTGAATATCAGCTCCTGCTCCCTGCTGTGCATTTCTGCTCTGCACAGCCACACCTAAAGGCACAATCAAGTTCTATGTAAATGCCCCAAATCCCAGCATAGTACCAGCCAACACTGCAGCCTGTGTAAGAAAATTAATTGGGTTACCAAAGATTTGTTTTCTTGATAGGTGGCCAGGACTATATGCCTGTCACATTTCAGGTGCAGTATTACACCATTGAGGAGCACTAGCAAAAAAAGAGGAGTTTTGTCCTGATGCATAGGTTCAATGACTCATTTAAGAATAACTTAATGTTAAGTAACAAAAATAATCTCCTCAAAGCTGATCTGAAAAAAAAGAAAACAAAGAAATACATGATTGGTATGTTTGGGGTTTCTTTCCTGCTTTGGTTTTTTTCACTGTATTCGGAATGTATAAACATAAGTCATTTAGAAGAATTATCCATGTGTTGAAACTTGAATTGCCTCTTTTGAGAAAATCTATTTTTTCTTTCAATCAGGGATTATAGCACTGTCAGCAAGAGAGCAGCCTTCATATGATGAGCAAGTTAACCTTTCTAATAAATCATTGTTACATCAGTCAGTTATACTTCTCTTGAGTTTTTTTGACCCTATCTGCCTCCAGGTATTTCATCAAGACTTTTAAATATGCCAAGTATTTAAATAACATGAGAACAAACAAATGGTGTGACTGTATTTCTCAACTATCTTGTTTTTCTTCTCTCTAGTTAGTGTTGAAGGCTCCTGAAGACATTTACTGCTTTCAGTTCAGTCCAAGTGATCCAAATATCATTGCTGGTGGCTGTGTCGACGGACAGGTTTTTTGCTCTTTAAAAATAAAATTGCATATTTCTGTATTTTCTTCCAGTATAAAAATAAGGATGAAGAGATGTACTCAACATCCATAGTAACACATAGAGGCAGAAGACAGATGTCACAGAGTCCTGAAGGTCTCTTACCCCAGACTGAAGCCATGTCTGGCTATTCCATAGCTGAGCCATTACTGTACAATGCTTGTACTGATAAATAGGTTAAGTTGTAAAGACCTTTTTTTAGGGACAAGTGTAACCTTTCTGTTGATTGCATCAGACTAAAGAGAAAATACTTTAAAGACTTCATATATTCTAGTGCAGAGAGTGAATTTCTTATTTTTCCCCAAACCTCCATGTTTGAAAAAAAAGGCATATCAAAGCACAGCGTATAATACACATATACAAATATAATTTGTAATAAACTAATTTCTCATTATAGGTTGTACTGTGGGATATTTCTAGACATGAAGAAAAGCTGCAAAGTGCAAAACCTGTAGCTGATGAAATCACTGACTCAGAGGGTGAGCCAACAGCAGCAGCCCTGGTGACTGAGGTAATTTGGGGGGTGATGGTTGGATGGTGGTGTACAGCAGAGAGCACTGATAGCACAGAACACCAACTAAATCCTGGGCTGCATCCAAAGCAGTGTGGCCAGCAGGGCAAGGGAGGGGATTCTGCCCCTCTGCTCTGGTGAGATCCTACCTGGAGCACTGCATCCAGGTCTGGTGCCCCCAACACAAGAAAGACATGGAACTGTTGGAGCAAGTCCAGAGAAAGGCCACAAAATTGATGGGAGCACCTCCCCCTGCAAAGATGAGCAGAGAAAGTTGGGGCTGTTCAGCCTGGAGAAGAGAAGGTTGCATGAAGGCCCCATAGCAACCTTCCAGCATCTGAGGAATCTAGAGGGAAGGTGGAGAGGGACTCTTGGTTCAGAACTGTAGTGATAGGACAAGAAGTAATGGGTAAAAACTAAAAGAGGGGAAATTTAGGTTAGATATTAGGAAGAAATAGTTGACTTTGTGAGGGTGGTGAGACACTGGCCCAGGCTGCCCGGGGACGTTGTGGATGCCCCAGCCCCGACAGTGTTCAAAGCCAGGCTGGATAAGGCCTTGAGCAACCTGGTCTAGGGGAAGGTGTNGGGACGTTGTGGATGCCCCAGCCCCGACAGTGTTCAAAGCCAGGCTGGATAAGGCCTTGAGCAACCTGGTCTAGGGGAAGGTGTCCCTGTCCATGGCTGGGGGGTTGGGACTAGCTGAAATTTAAGGTCCCTTCCAACCCCTTAACATGCTATGATTCTATGAAATCAAGATAACAGCTATTAATATGGTAAATGCTTCTGTTGTAAGTATGTTGCAGTGTATCTATATGTCTGTGGAGGAAAAATGGGTGAAGGTATTCTGACTCAAAAGAGAGGAGTAGACAATCTTTTCAATGAGACACTAGAAAGGATAAAAAACCTGATGAGTTCATGAAATAAAACCATTATCACAATTATCACAATATAATTTCTACATTATTAGTACAGCTTAACAGATTTACTGCATTTTGTGAAACTTAGGTCTCAATGAATCTATTCTTTAATGGGCACCTATTCTAGATGTTTATGAACAGAGAAAAGGTAGCTTGGAAGATGAGAAGATGATTTCAGTGGAAAAAGACAATAAAGAGGATAAGCAGGAGAAAGACCTAAGAGCAGAGGAGACAGTAATGATGTGTGTGTGTCTGTTGGAATTAATTTTAGAGCTTCGTGTCCAAAGACCTGTTTTGATGCTTTCCTTTTTATCTTTTTTCCTAAATGGAAGGTATTAGACCCCTAGAAAGTTCTATAAACTGATCTGAAATATGTGAAGAAACATTAACAGAATGAGAAGTAACCTTTTTTCTTTGATAGATCTACTATTTTATTTTGGAAATACACTAAGACTTCTCTTCTTAAAACATTTCTAGCCGTCACGTATGCAAGTCCAGCAGAGCAGCACAGAGCCACCTCTAGTGAGACACTGTGCAGCCTCTTCCATACCATATAGTAATAAAAAGCCAGCAACAGATGTACAATGGCTACCATGTAACTCTGAGGTGAGTTAAAAAATTCACTTCTTTTTATTGCTTTTCTAATCTACTATCTCAGAAATCCTAATGCAAATGCAAGAGAAAATACTGAAGAGTTAATTATTTGTATTCATTATTTCTCATATTGATAATCTGGTGCCTCTTGTCTTGTTCATTGTGGTTTATAACTGTACTGTGCTCTCAGTCTGATATGAATCTGCTCATACTGGAAAAAATTTTCTTAACTTCACAGAAAATTATAATTCAAAATTATAGTCATATATAATATTACTTCCATATATAAAATTCATTTAATTTCTTCTATGAGCAATCTAGCCTGTCACTAAGAATTCCAAGAAATAAATTCAATTACATAAATATCTGGACACCCAAGAATGGGGTTATTATAGTCATCTTAATTTTTCTAGATGCTGCCTGTGTTCTCAAAACTTACTTTTTCTGTGATGGTTTTAAAGCTCCAAAGTACTTAGGGTCTATGTGCTTAAAGGGTCCAACAGGAATACTGGGTGCTGATTTACTATCAAAGTATTGCAAATGGTTGCTAAATTAATTTGAAATGCAAATGTAGTCAAGTGCAAAATAATGACAGTGGAAAAGCAGGCCAAGAAAAAAACTGAAATATTTAGAAGTTTTATGGAAATTATTTATCAATAAATTTTCGGGAAAAAAATTTAAGACTTCAGAGATACTACAGTCCTTAGTGACATTTCCAGAAAAGTGAGGAAAAGGGCACACATTTATCATAAAAAGACAGCTGATACTACTGTTCGTTATTATTTTATACAGTAATAGTCATGGATACTAATATTTACCAGATGTAAAGCATGAAGAAAGGGATTGGATAGCAGAACATTGTTGTGGTTTTTGTTGTTTGGGTGGGGTTTTTTTAGCCAAGGTTTAGGCTCAGAAAGCTGTTTTTGTGTTCATCTGGGATAACAGATACAGGAGACTCAGGCTTCATAAATAACACTGACAAAGGAGTCACTTTGCCAGTATTTAGCAACATGTACTGGGACATACTTTTTGTTACATAAACATGGAATGTGTGTCAGCCTTTGCACAACATAGCAGTTTTTATGGCACTGTTCCTAAAATCAGGAGTTTTATAATTACATACTAATGAAAAATTATTCAAAGTTATATCCAGAACCTAAATCAGCTTTGCCTGGCTGCAAGACTACCATTGTGATTCCAGGCTGACAAACTCATGAAAGACAATTAGACTAGGCCTAATTTGGCCTAAAAAAAAAATTAGCTGGAATTTTGCCACATACTTGATAAGTACAGTTTTTGCCAAAATATGTTTGTTTTTTATGTACTGCAAGTTAGATTTGATTAGCATACATTCACTTGTTACCCCTGACACCTTTCCTTTATTTTCCTAATTAAAATTAATTTGCTATAAACCAATAACTACTTGGTAAATGATAAGTAATATAAAACCTGTAGAACCCCACACAGAAAAACTAAACTATTAATAATTAACATTTGAAGGCACCACTATGATCCCACAGTGAGGTCTAGCCAAGAGATAATTTAAGATAGATGACCCATGGTGTAAACTTGGCAAAGACACATCACTCCCACTACACTGAACTGTTGGAGATAAATTTCTCAATTACCAGCTCTTTGGTTAAGCTGCATAAAAGTTACAAACATGGCAAATTAAAGAGGACTTGACTTGCAGTGGTACCAGGAAGTATTTATCCTTCTAAGTTAATTTTGAATTTTAGGTGTGTAGCAGGCAAAGCTGGTATCAGTTCACTTGAAGCACATTTGTAAAATAGCTTGACTTTATAACTGCAAATTAATATGTCCTGATTTTCAAACCTTACCCAAGCAGAAACAGTGACTTAATTTCTAGTAGCCTGTTTTGTGTTGAAGTACTTATGTATCAGAGTGTGATTTTTGTCTTTCATCATCTTTTTCCCCTGTAATAATTATTACTGTTATTTTCAGGGTGACCAAAAGGGTGGTACTTCTGAAAACAGAGATGAAAATTACCTGCAGCTTGTAACCTGCTCCCCTGATTGGTAAATACAATACATATGCTACAAGACATCTTCCAGTATCTTTTGGAAAACTTTATGATTTAAGTAGCACATTTTTGGATTCCCATCAGCATATCCTGAGTGGCTGAAATTCTGTATGCAGAAGACAAGCACTTTGCATTCTTGTCCAGTTAAACCCTGTACAGTAATGGCATTAAGAGTTTATTAACTGAAAACCTGTGCAAATATATGTTTATATTCTGTGTATAATGCCTTAGAAGAGTGTTGATCACACATGCATTAGCCTGGAAAGCCACATCCCCACACTTATATTTGATTGTGTGACGTGCACAAAAAGCTCTTAAAAGATGCTAAGGTCTATTTCTACAGAAATACTGTGAACTGTAGGTAAATTTGGAGACTTAGCTGGCAAATTTACTCCTTATGAATCTCCTTTTTTTGGACAGAATAGTTGTGATAGTTATGTTATTATTCTGTGTGACTGGCAAGGGAGCAGAATGCAAGAAGTGGAAATAAATGTTCAGCTTTCATGATGTCAGAAGGCTTAAGGCTTCAAGGCTGCATGGCTGGGCTCAATCATGTATTCCTTAGTTACATCAAAGGGAGGGTCAGAGAGAGCAAAATTTCATAATGATGCAAAGTTATTTTCCCTAATCAAATAACAGAGAAGACTTTGAAGAATTAAATGAGAAGAAAGATTGCAAATACACTTCTTAATAAGTTTGCAGTGTAATGCAAGTAATTCACATAGAAGAAATTATTTTAACTACTCACCTACCAGGGTTCCAAATTGAAAGTATTCACCTGAAGTTAAGAACAGGGAAGTCACTGTAGTATCATACTGGAAGAGCACAGGTCCCTGAGCAATTCCTGTTAGAAAAGGGAAAGAGATATCAGCAATGAGGAAAGTTTCATTGGCTGTATCAAACCTGTGAGTAAATGGCCAGAGTAGAGCAAAAGAAACAATCAGAGGGGTGAAGACTCCAGTGAAATAACAGATACAAGTGAGTGGAACCATTTGCCTTGAATGTCAGCAAATTCATTGGTACACACAAAAACTGGGACTCATCTTCAATTTGAATTACTAAATAACCTGCTACAGCATTCAGGAATTCTACCCAGGCAGTGCCAGTTATTTCACCCAATATCTGTCCATAAGCAAACAGTATGAATACTATCTAGCTGCTTTGGTATAACTAACTGATGAAATGGTGAATAAAGAAATATATTTCATCATTTGCAAAGAAGCAATTAATTATCTAGCCTTTGTCTGATTTTCAGAGTCTCTACTGTTATATAAGGTTTTAAGATAAAAGGTTAAATAACCTCAAGCTTCAAAATGTAAGGAAAATTGCACGTAACTTCAAACCAAAACACTATACTATATACAATATACATTGTACAATTATTTTGCAGCTCAATATTATTTTGGGATATTCCATCCCTCGAACATCGTCAAAAATTTTTATCTGAGAAAATAAAGGAGGAGAAAAGATCTTATATGCCCCCTGGTGTTCCAGATACTGATGAGGATTTAGATCTCTCCTGGAAACCTCTCATAAAGGTAGTGTATACAAATACAGAACACAGGGATCGAGCCAAACTGTAGATATGACCAGAACTCCATAGGATGTATTCTTTTGCTTCCCAACTCTATTTTTTTCCAGCAAATTGTGACTTCCATGTGATTTTCTTTCTGATTTTGAAATCAAATACTTCAGCATTCCTTTGAAACTTCAATAAAATACATTTTGAAAAGCTAATTAATGAGAAACAGCATGATGGCTTCTAAAAAACTGCAGTAGATGCAGAAGAAGTTGTGTAAACAGTGTAAGTTCTCATCAACCTTTCCAGCTGCTCTGCTGTCTCAGTGGGTCCCAAATGGTGGAACATGGTCATAGTCAGCAGAACCATAATTACTAGCAAACGAACATTCAGTCTCTTGAAAATGGTCATAGGAGTTTGTGAAAAAAAAGTGAGGCTGAAAACAATGTTAGGTAAGAAAAAGAAGTTATAATTTTAGGCATGCTGATCTGTGCTGCTCAGAATAGCTGCAGCTGGTAGAGTTTTTGAACAAGCATGACCACTGGAGCTGGGTTGTTTGGGCTTTTTTGCTAGAAACAAAGCAAAATTCTTACAGGAAAGAGGTGACACAAAGAGCATTTTCTCCCTGCTTGTATGTGAGGCAACAAATACTGTTCATGGAGGGTTACAAACACACTGCAAAGATCTGATCCACTAGAGCAGAAAGCCATTTAGACTTGTACCTCAAAGACCTGACAAAATGGTTTAGCAAATGCACTTTTTTCTGAACAGATAAATCTGCATGAAAGGGATACCAACACAGAGTATGGTCCCACCAGAATTATTTTAAGGCAACTGCAGTATCGTTACAAAACCTCAGGTAATATTTTTATTACACCTTACTGGGGAAAATGTTTTTAATAAGCTTGTATTTCGGTATATACATAATAAAAGCTGAGCAACAAAATGTTGTATAGCTAAACACATCTGGGGAAAATATTTCTTAAGTATACTGGTATTTATTGTGTGACCTACAGGTATTGACTAGGAAGAGATGTACATGTACTGAATCCAAACTGAGCAATTCCATACACAATAACTCTATCACTTAAGAGCCCATGCAAATCCCCCACCCAATCTCTTTATCCCTGAAACAGTATGTCCTTTTCAGCCATTACAGAAAACTATTTTTAGAAACATAATCCACTCCCTGGAGCAGAGCTGTTAGCTCCTGGTTGCAGCAGCTACGGGCGATGTGTGAGGGCAGCTCCCAAACACTGGTGAAGAGCAGGATGGTGCTGCCCAAAATATTGTCTGGATATAGGGAGCACTGACTCAGAGCTGCAGCAATGGGGAGATGCCACCAGGAAACAGGAAACCTACAGAACTGCTGCTTTACTTGGCACTCTTTCTCCATATCTTCTCTTGAAATTCCCTTTATCCACAAACTACCTTTACAAGACAAAGGATTTGCTTGGTCTGATAAATTCCAGTGCATAGTAAAAAGATGTAACTGTTGTTTCCCAGGGAAGGCAAAATCTCTGAGGGCACTAAGAGCACCCATCAAAGAGAGGCCATATACAGAGATGAGTGCTTCTTCAAGCAAAAACCTGGAAGTGCTAGAAAATATATCCACCAACTTTTTTGTTGGAAATGAAGTACGTGAAAATAATACATTACCAATTAAAATGTTAATCCAAGATATCTGAAAGACTGAACAGCTAAATAACAGAGTTTTCACAAATATATGGACTTGCATGTTTTCTTCAGGTGTAACTAAAAAGATCTTTCTGAATATGCCATATTTTACTTCCATATTAATACTTTTAGCTACATGCTTAAAAAATTAATAAACCTCCATTATTTGGTAGACTATGAACCCTTACTTTGAGGGCAGAATTAGAAGACATGTTCAAAATATGTTGAGCTTAACCACCTATTAGGAACCAGAACATTTCTTAATTCCAGAACACATAAGATTAGTAACTTTAGTGTCTCCCCGCATGCCAGCTGAAAACATTTATACTACAGTTTGCCCCCCAACTTAATTTCATTTTAGGAAATCCAACTATTCTGTACCCACTACCTACCCTATGCAACTAAAATTCATGAATCTTTCCCAGTTCTGAGTTCATATGGAAATGAAAATTTGGCTTCTAGCTACCTTTTTGCTTCCAGTCACCTTTTCTCTAAATACTGGAGCAAAGCATGAACTATAAAAACCAAGCACCCCATTCTGCAGGAAGGACTGCCTACATACATCATGGCAAGTAAAGCTGTTTTGACAATACATAACTGAAAAATGGTGATACAAAACTTTAATGTGTTTTCAGTCACTGGCTGCAAATTCAGGTTTAAATTTACTCAGATCAGATTTAATGATGGTTATAATTAAGAAAAGTCACAGCTTAAAAACAAGTCACTTTGAAATAAGCCACCAAGATCTAACACTAGCATTTGCTTGGTTTTTTTTTTTTGACACTACAGGATGGAGAAGTCGTTTACTCTGACTGGAAAATGAAAATTGATACTAATTCAAAAAAACCAGTTAGTAAGTTCAAGTTTCTCAATACCTGTTTAAGTCTTGATATACCACTAAATTTAAAATATTTGTGTCTATACTCTGTCTTTTTAAGGTTCTTGCTCATAGCTCTAACAGTCTGTCTCACTGATGACACCTGGATTTAACAGTACACCCTCAAAAGTGCAAGCACGTTAGCTGGCACGACAAAATAGCACAAAGATACTGGCACAGATCATGGAAGTGACTAGATTTGTGGCAATTCCAATTCCAATTGTGAGCAAAAAAGAAGAGGCCAGTATCTTCCAGGCCTGTGCTGGATACTGCACTCTTGCTTCTTGATCACTGAGGCACAAGTACCAAGCAACTGCTTGTTTCCTCCATTAGGTCAGAGGCACTCTCAGAAATACGCCCTCCACACCGAAACCATCAGCACTCTCCAGAACTCTCCGTTTTTTAAAGACATCTTCCTAAGCATTGGAGGCCAGAAGTTTGCCATTTGGAAAGAAGGGGTTACAGTAAGTTACTTTAACACAGCTGTAACATAAGTGATAGGTGTACAGGACAGGTCTATAACAGGCTCAGAGGCTGCATTTTCAGAAACACGTGGAAGTCACAAAGCTTCATAGCTTAGAAAAAAAACAGATATAAAAGAAGCTTTCCATCTTCTTCAGAACACTATTTTAGGTATAGCTTAGTAAACTTGAGTTTTACAGAAAAAGTGAAGTGGCTTTCCTAAATTCCAACCTTGTAAAAAATGTGACTTCCCAGCTGTTCATTTCTGCTGCTAGGGGAACGCATGCTGAACCAGTCTGAAGAACTTGTATTTTACGTCTAGGTTTTTTCATCATGTGAAGTCAAAGAAACGTGGGGGTGTTTTGAGCTCATCTCATGTAGGAATCCAGGTTAGCTGCACCTGACAAAATCTCCAGACCACAGGTTTTAACAGCAGACAGCCAGATTACCTTAACAGACTGGAAGTGAGATACCAGGTTTTTTACTTCCCCACAATCCTTTTTATTTGCAGCAGGTGGTAGGAATTTTGCCATTGATACAATTTTTGTAATGGGACCATTTAAATTGTGAGCATTTTCCAAAGAGAGGAGATCTGAAGTAGGGGATTGATAGTACTGTTTGATTGTTGGGTCTATCTTTTATTTATTTTTTTTAAAAAATAAGAATGGACCAATCCTTCAGTCAAGCTGCTCTGCAGGAAGATACACTGCAGGACAATGGTCCTTAACAAGACCAGGAGTTTTCTTCATTGGCAGAGACAATGGAAACATAGATATTTGGGACTTACTGAAGAAAACTTATGAGCCATCTTATGTCCAGAACATCTCCAAATCAATCATCACTTTCATCAGCCCCTCCAGTGCCTCAGGTATGTTGATTGCACTTCATTGTGCTACCCTGTTGGCAGAATGGCCCATGACTCCAAGGCACACAGATCTCACTGCAAATGATCTTATATCAGTACATACTTCCACGGGTTTAACACTGTACATACAAAAATGGAGACATCAATTCTAAGAGTACTACCATGGCATAAAAGCAACTGAAAATATTTAATTTTAAAAAGTCTGTTGAAAGAAAAATTTTAAAGGGATTAATAAAATAAGAGAGCAAAAAGGTTGCCTTTTTTGCTGCAGTGAACAATAAACTAAAAAGGCCAGAAAAAAAAAGAACCCTCTGTAGCTTGTCCTTGGGTGGAGGTTCACGTTGCTGTTGGAATTTGGATTGTTTATATGTTTTTTTGTCAAATATCTTTCAGCAGAGCAGCATTTTCTAGCTGTTTCTGATGATCTTGGAGTACTGCATATTTTGGAAATCTGTCAAACACTATGTCACCCTTCAAGTAATGAGGTTGGTAAGAATTTTTATTAAATCTCTTTGACATTTTATCCTGAAAACTCCCAACACAGAAACAATTTTGCCTAGACAAAAATGCCTTCAAATAATGGCAATTAATTTGAGATCAGTATAGCCATATTCTCCAAAGATCACCTGTAGCCAAGCTGGCTTTGCAAAGAGCTTAGATAGGAGTCAACTAAAGGAAATCTCAGTTACAGTTGGCAGAATTTCACTGTTCCAACCTGACTACATGAAAACACAATTAAGAGGTCAGTATTTTTTGCCACATCCATAAAATGACACCTTTCAGGCATTAAAACAATGCTTTAGAGTGCATAGTAATGTATATATACTGAATTCCTTTTTCTTTACACCTTCTTGTCCACATTTGTGTTAATTCTTTTCCTTTAAATTGGGTAATTCAATTTACATGTCTTCATACCTGGTTCTAGTTTAGTGAAAGCACATTTTGAAAACTAACATTCTTACTCATTCATGCTCTTGAAATAAGGTGATACCTGTACCAAAAGGCCATGGGAACAATGCAAGCAGTTTTAAATTTTCTTTTTTTCCTACACAGTTTTCAGTTGCTCTCTCCCCCACCTCCCAGCCAAACATCGAGCTGGTGTTTCAGTCTAGCAGTCGTGCCTGACACTGAGCCTGTTACTCTTACATCACAGTCATCTTCCCATTCTATTGCAGGTTTATGTAGGCACTGAAATGGTTTATAAACATCCCATAAAGGTCTGCCATGCACAGAGCTGCAGTAGGCAGCAATAAAACATCAGGTCAGCAGCTTCATTTTAGTAAAAATAACTTCTCCAAAGCAAGGCAGGAGCTAATGAGTGACACGAGGAAACACATTGCTCCTGCACAGATTACCTGTGTTCTGGAACTAAACTGCTGAGGGGGCAGAATTATCAACCAAGCAACAGTCACTGATATTTAGGTTATGTTCGTTGTAACTGAAGTATTCACTGCAAAATACTAGGCTGTTGAAAAGACTAATAAAAACTAAAACACAGAATCCCAGATAAAAGTAATGCCTAGTGTAATACTGAAGTATGGTAGTTTATGGTTTCTTTGTGCCTGAAGTTGGTCACATCTTTATATTGTTTTGCTGCAAACTACTGGGATAAATAGAAGTATCTGTATTTCCAATTTAGATAAAATATTCATACCATTCAGACCATCAGCAAGATATCTGTGTCTCTGGGCGTGTAATAACCCTTGTTTGTCACTGTGTTTACAGCATGCCAGTGTACTTGATTACTTTGAAAGAGAAGTCAAATATCTGAAGTACTGTGAACAGGAGTTTACAGAGTATCAAAAGTTTAAAGCCAAAACAGAATTAAAATGGACCTGGAGACAGAGAGAGAGAAAACTGTATGTTATATTTGCAATTAAGAAAACTTTCTATGTTTCTTTGTATCTTTAAAATGCACCTGTGTTGCTAGACAGGATTTTCCACAGTATTTTCAAAAAATCAGGATGGACATAATCAGAATAGCTTAGCAGCTCTTTATTTCATATATACAGTTCTTAAGAATGGAAAAGATGGTCCTAGTTCATGTGGGTGCATTTCTTGGTCAAGTGAACCCCCTGCAAGAGCATTAGAGCCTATGGACATTTAACTATAATTTGCTTTCATTTTACACCAGTTGCTTGTTCAAAAAGTTACGTTTTGGCAACTTCCCTACAAACATTGCTCCTTCAAGTAAGGATAGATTCCAGCCTCCCATTCTTTACTCATATAAGAATTTTGCCTATTCATTATTTGGTAAATGGTTTAGTAATACTAAATAACTAAACTGTCATTTCTTTGGTTGATTGATGTTGCCCTAGATTATGCCTATTTTCATTAATTTGTGACAGCAGTGACACAATCCACTGGAAAGCAATGGGGTCACATCCAAGTTGCAAAGCATAACAGTGCATTATTTCCTGGTATGTTTTTTTCCTTCAGAGTATGACTACAGAAAACAAAAGAAGAGATGGAGAAGCAAGAAAATGCACATTATACTGTGTTTCTGGAGCTTGAGAAGCAGATAGTAATGGATTTAGAGGCAAGAAATAATTTCCTCATTGGATGTTTAGAGCCCATTATCACCTTTAGAACCAGCAAGCTTCTTATTGAAAGACCTCTATTTCAGCAGAACATGTTTAGCTTTGGAAATAAAGAATCTTGCAGTGAGAGATTATTGTCTCATTAACCTTATGTATTTGTTTGCTCACAATGTGGTTAAAGAACAACTGATATGGACCCTGTTTCCCCACTGTTTTTCATTAATACAGTTATAATGAATATTCTCTTTAAATAATAGTTTTCAAAGCTCTGTCTGTCAGGACTCTGAACTGCTTTTACTTGCCATCATCAGTTTACAAACTTACTGTTACTTAATCCTGGTAAGTGCTTACAAACAGAAAACCAAGTCCATTAAATATATTGTTCCCTCAAAGAAATCAGTTTATTTAGAACAAACAGCTTTTAGTAAGCTCACTGTAGCTGTTCATTTCTGTCAAAAGACAATTATCCCTCAGGGAGATCAAATGGTGTTGTACAGAAGTTTTAATATTTACCAGTGTAAATGAGTAACAGCTCATGAATATTAATACTCACTCTCCATCCAGAGAGGACTCTTTGGTGAGTGGTTCTGCTGCTTCTGGGTTTCAATAGCCAGGTCAGACACCATGTAACTGAGCACAGCCTGTCAAGCAGAAATTAAATCCATCAGAGGAAGACAGATTAAACTCTATACGGGTGAGTTCACTCTTTCCATGACTCACCAAACTGTTTGAGGGTCACAGACTCCTGTCAAACAAATGTCCATGTGGTCACAGTAGACACTAAAGCACAAAAGACAACTGACACACAGGGGATTTGCAGAGAGGATCTTCAGCTGACAAGCAATAGCCAGCCCCAGTGCTCTGCTTCGTCAGAGAAAAGCACAGCCAAAGAGAAAACAGGATCAGTGTGAGGCTCCTGCCTCCCAAAATAAACACTGCAAATTGGGGTTAGGCAGTGTTAAAGACATGCCACTTCAATTTTCTACAGCCAGGATCTCCCTGTCATGTACTTTTAACACTCTGATTGAACTTTGGTCAGATTTAAGAGAGGTTTGGTGGCACTAGATAGGACTCCGTTTGAAAAATGGTCTCTTGTTTGCTACTTTGAAGTTTAAATATTATAGCAATATTCCTTGTCCTTCCTATTGAACTAGTTCTAAATTAAAACCAAGGAAAATTCAACAAGCATGTCCCTAGCACCTGCAGCACAGTGTTTGCAGTTGGAGCACAAACAGGAAGAGAACACTGCTCCTCTGCTAAATCAATATTTAACTAACAGCCTGCTCTACACAGATATGTAAATATCATACAAATGACTAATTAAAAAGCTCACCTCTCTGTTATCAGGCCTGGACTTCATTAGTACACCATCTCAGAACATCTTCCACAGATTTCTTTTGATTAACAAGGCTGCAAACTACATATATGTAAGTCAATAACATGGTCATGGCTTATCAGGGAAGCCCCGCCACCATCCCCCCACCCCACTGGAGCTCGGTCACTACTCCCCAGAAGAGGCAGCAGCCTCAATGGGAGCCTTGTTCCCCACCACAGAGGCACTCTTAAGAGTTTTGATTAAGAAAATATTCCAAAAGACAGATTCAGAGGGTTTTCCTAACAGTAAGGCCAAAGAGGCAGCAGAGCAGGGCTCTGCTTATCAGCTCCCCTCCCTCCCTAGAGCAAAGGAATTTGGGGAGCTGCAGGAATGCCCCCATGGAAAGGGAGTAATCTTCCCGAGAGCCATTTTCCTCCTCATCCCTGTTCCCAAGTAATACAGGAGACAGCAGATTATACATCCCAGCAGGATCCTTTAATCTGTCTCATACAATCCCAGATGTTCAAATACCTGTAGGGTCAGCTTTCCATCATCTCATGTCTGGCCATTCCAATTCTGCCCTGAAAATGTTTTTGTTACAACACATTACAGGTTTTCCTGCATGGTTCTAGAAGAGTCAAGCAGAGTGAAAACAGTAAATTCACGATGTAGGATAACATTTTAAAGCAAATGTATCATAGTTATGTGACAGTGTAACATCAGCCCTCCCCCACCCCAAATAACCATCCTGCAGCTGGTGTTAGCTCCAGAACGAGACAACAGCTTCCATATCAAAATAACACCTACTGTCAAGAATCCCAGTATCCCTTCCTATACCTTGGGATGGGGATGAAGGTGAAGGGGTTAAGATCTGACAGCAGAAATTCCACGTGTGTCTCTGGCTTATCAGATTTATAGATTTATTCTGTAAAAATCCTGAATATCTGTTGGGGATGTTTCCCTCTATTTTTAGAACATGTCTGAATAGCTGCAGTTCCATTTCTTATCTGGTGCATTAACAAACATACATGTATGTTACACAGCTGGGAAAGACAGATGTAAAAGCCAAGTTTCTGAGCATGTATGTCCCCAGTGGCTTAAGCCAGCCTGAGGCCATGCCACCCCACTATTCCCATCCACCTCTTGCATGCTCCTGTGATAAGCACTTTGCAAAGCTAAAAGGGGGAGAAGTGAAAAGGTGGATAAGCCACACAGCACCAGCAGTGTCTGGAATTTGGAAAATCCTATTTAAACAAACAGGAAAGGATTAAAACTCTCCGAATGGGCCTAGTCCATTCCTAAATCCACCTAAGTGTATCATATCCCTGACACTTGGCAGCAAAGCATGGCACAGACCACAGACCTTTGCATTTCTGCTTTTCCCTGGGGATAACAAACTAGAGTTCTTGGTTGTGACCCAGCCCCGCAGGTGGCTGTCCCTGGCTTGTGCTTGGGTAAAACCATTTGTGTGTGATTTTGGTGCAAGGCTGGGAAGTGCTTCTGTGACAGCACCCACACCCCTCTTCTTTACCTGGGAAGCAGAGGTCACACCTGAAGGAAGTCCAGGGACTGCAAGGACAATTTGCTCTCTGAACCCCACGGCAGGCTCTGCCCTCTGCTGTTAACCTCTTCCTGTCCCTGGCGAACAGGAGCTGCTCCTGCTGCCAATCGAGTCTCACCAAGCAGACACCAGCACAGCACAGCACAGCACAGGAGGCTCCTGCCTGTGGCCACAGGGTCTGGGGCAGCTCTGCCCTGGAGCCACACACAGCCAGGGGCTGCCCCTTTGTGCAAAAAAGTTCATTACTGTTTTGGTAGAAGCAGGTTGTTTTAATCTCCCAAATTAGTGTTTCTGGATTAGGGTAATTCCCACAGTAATCCTGTTCCTTAAGAATCTGTAACAATCATAAAAAGAATGCAGCTTGACCAGATTACATAACTAACTATATGAAATATAACAGTATCTATAAGAATATATATATGAGATAACATAATAAAAATACCACTAGGGAAATGTCTCATTAAAGGAGGATTTCTAAGATACAAAACATGTTTTACAAGTTGTTATAACTAAATTACCGGGAAATTTTACATTTGAGTAATACAATGTATTACTGTATTTTAATTACCTCATGAGATTAACATAAATACAATTTATTGATTCATTAATTTCTGCTGTTGTAATACTAAAATATTAAAGCTGACAGAGCAGTGCACTGCTGTCCTGAGTTACAGACCCCTCCTGGAGAAAATGCTCACACATTCAAGAGGTGAGCACTTACATAATCCGGATTATTACAGGCAATGAAAGATTAATAAATAAATTTAAATGCAAACATCTTACAAAGAGTGCTAATGGAGTAGTGGTTGTTTTTAATCATCAAAGTCAAACGTTGGGTCAATCTAGACATGACAACAGAACAAAACATCTGAAAAGCTGAATGTCTTTATGGAATTAATTCATGTGAGCAGCCAGTGCAAATGGATGACATCAGCTTAGACAGGTTAAAGTAATCACCAGCTAGGCAGACAGATTTTGTTCTTAATTCAAATTTTATTTAGAATTTAAATTTATAGTTTAAAAAGTATGCACATTCTGTAGGTATAAAAGTTTAAAAAAATACATCGATTTATTGATAAATGCTTCAGGTTAAATTTACATTTTCATTCATATCATTATATTGCAATAATTGTTTTGCATCTTTTAACACTTATAAAAATAAATTAATGAGATTGAATAAACCGTTGGTACCATGCTAAAATAATTCCTTAGAAAAGAGGGGTGAAGTTTGCCATAGCAAATCTTAATTCCTTGCTACTGTAAATAAATAACTCTTCAATTACACAGTATAAGGAAGTACAGGTTAGCAGGAAAGCACTTACCCACAGGGTGAATGGAAAGGCATGGTGGGATGCCAAAAATTGTACCAAGAAGATGTAGAATGAATTTCTACCCTGCCAGCTGACAGCAACTCTGAGTCTGACCTCTCAAAGCACCAAAACCTTCTGACCCCCACCTGCCCAAATCCCCCCTTCCTTGGGTGTGTGTACGTGACCTGTAGAGGACAAGGAATGACTCCACATGTCCTTCTGGTTAGAAGGACTATCAAAACATCTGGGTACAATTTGGTAACTATTTTTAATCAAAGCAAGAATGTGTGTCCTTAACATGAAATTTAAATGGCTCACCATGAATTATTAGAGATAAAAGAGGCTCTGAGCAGATGGTGATAGCTGAATCTAATAAGGTGACAGTGAACTGCAATCCCACCCAAACTCCCCAGGAGTAACATCATTCCACCCATTCAACCTCATGTGACAACTCTGGTTTCCATTTTGGGGACAGTAATAAAAAAAACAAACCAAAAAGTAACTGGCTTTGTGCTGAACTTGAATCTTGCATCTCCAGAGCCACAACCCTTTACAGAGGGCTCAAATGCATCTAACCACCAGCAGCAGCCAAGAGTACCACAACAACAATCACATGAAACTCTGGAGAGAAAAAAACCGTACCAAAACATCAAGAATAAAGTAACAGGTTTCAAGGAAAACAAAAATTATTTTCTGAGAAGTAAATACCTTCCAGACCTTCTTTATATGTGAAAAAAACCCCATGGAGGAAGAACCAAACAATGAAGTAAAAAAAAAGAGCCAAAGAGAGAAAGGGTGGTGTGTGTGTGAGAGTTAATAGTCAACACCTGCAAGCCGCTGTTCCTGCAATACACAAGGTCATTTACATTAATCATTCACCCTGCCTCCTCTGGCCATGTTTCTGTGCATAAATCAAATGCTGTGTTACCCAAAGGGTAACCTCGTCCTGGCATCACTGAACACATCTTCCTAGAAATGGGAACAGTTCTTAATTCTGAGACCTTTCCTTTCCAAAGATGGCTACAGACACATGCACATTTATACATAGATATATACAAACAAGGTTAGAAAAATATTTATTTTTGCTTGTTTAAATAATTACTGGAAAGTGTTAATACAGTAATACGTTAATATTTGTACAATTAAAACTTTATATATAAATATTATATAAAGCATTTTTCATAGCAGCCATTGCATATATAGTAAAACAAGTCTATCTGAAGTCCCTGCTGCGAATCTCAGGCCAAGCAGCGTTCATCCTCTTCTGAGAGGAACATCTGTACCGGAGCCAGGAGTTCAGGAATGAGGAGTTCTGCTGCCACTGACAGCAGAGACGTGGCTTTATCTTCTACCAGGTACTGCCCAGGCCACCTAAGTGCATAGTGTTTTTAGGGAGAAATGCCACTATGTGGAATCACATCACAGTCTAAGCTTGTCTCCAATACAAATCAGGACAATGCCTTCTAATAAAAAGGCAGAAACATTAAGGAATGGCTTAAAACGTGCTAACACAAGGTGGGCCATGGCCTTACCACAAGGTGTTCAGGGGCACCATCACTCTTCACACAGCTAGGGAAGCCCAGCAAGGGGCATGGAGGCACAAGGAGGAGCTGTCATGCAGGACAGGATTTAATAACTCATATTGAATTTGTTTTTATTGAGTTCCCTTTCCAGGTTTCCTATGAGAGTATCAATACTTTCCTGCAGGTCCTTGAGGTTTGCTCTGTGATCCACTGCAGAGTCCCCAGCTTGCACTGTCGGGTAGCTCCCAAAGGGCTGCTCCCCAGGGCTGGGCTGCGGGCGCCTCGCGGGGACATCCACCTCCTCGGCCTTGCTGCTGTCGTCGCCGCTCTCCGTGTCCTCCGAAGGGACGTCATCGTAGTCGGCCTCCCCCAGGCAGTCTCTGGGCTGCAGGAAGTAGCTCTCCCCACAGCTGCTCCAGTCCCCTGCGTAGCGGTTGCTCGAAGGGCTGTCCAGACCCGCCGGCCTCGGCCTGAGCACCCCCGACAGCTCGGTACCGCTCAGATTCAGCATCTGGGGTCTCTGCCTCTTGGGCCTCAGGTAGTTCAGGCAGGATGAGTGCTCAGGAAATGCATTCAGATGTGCTGGCTCTTTGGCAGGTGAGTGATGGACTACAAGAGAGAAGTTAAACCAGTCAGAACTGAATTCGTGCTGCAACAAAGAAGTCCATGGCAGATGCCCAGTGTCCTCCCTCGATGTCCCACTAAGAGCATGCATGAATACATGCGAGCTTACAGACAGCACACTGCACATTTTTGCCACAGTTTAATATAAAACACTTAGGAGAAACTACTGTAAAATCTCGATTTTGAAGATCCATGCCAGATTCAAATTGCAGCAGAGAAGCCTTTCTGGAAATAGAAACTCTCAGAACATCAATAAATTCACTGTACAAGTAAATCACCATCCAGCTCTGGGTCAAAGAAAAGCAAACAGCTCGGCTCACACGCTTCGTCCAGGCTAAGGAGTAACAGAAAGCAGGCACAGCAAAAGAGGTTAAAACACAACAAAACCACCACCTCTGAGAAACACCTAGAGAAGCTGACAACATACCAGGAGCTGAGCTCTCGTGCTGCTCTTCTGCCCTAACGTTCTGTGCTATTAAAGAAGCTCACTCGCAGTAATTTCTCTGTGCAGCCACAAGCCCATGGCAGATGGACACTCACACAGGTTTGCTGGCAGTGTTACCTGAGCTCACGACTGCCCAGCACAAGTTACTAACAGGCTCCTCTGCTGTCACCCACTGCCTACAGCAAACAGCACAACTCTTCACTGACCTGTGCCTGTTAAGGGTCTGAGCAGCAAAACTTCCTCTGGCTTTACACAGACCATTGCTTCTTGTAATGAGCAGCAGAGACTTTCTATCCCCATTCACCACTGAAAAGGCAGTGCACACAAACCCATGCAGTTCACCATCTCACCCCTCCCTGTTAGACTCCCCACACACAAGCAGGAAGGCTCAGTCCTGAAATGTGCCCAATCCTTCTCCTTTTGGACTCACATTACAGATCTCTCCAGGGGATTTTATTTTAACTGTAACTTTGCACAGTAACATGCAGTAACTCTCACTGCTTTCCCCCCCACTTTTACTATAACAAAACCCCTTCTGTTTAGACTATGCTCCATTAAGACAGAGGGCCATGGGTTAACAATAACTTGCCAGTGTTACATGGTCTAACCAAACAAGGACTATTTGTTTTCGGTTGGAAATATACGGAAATTGAAGTATCGCACAACATGTTGGTTATCAAGCTGTCTCAAACTACAGAAGATTAAATATAAGGGACCAGACTGTGATCCTTCCATTCAGTCCAAGGGTGCTGTTCACAGTGTGTGGTGGTCACCTACTCAAGTCTCTGCATTTGTCACTGGTTTCCCTTGTAGCACCACATCCTGCACACTTCTTGCAAGCCAAGGGATAGCACTCAGCTTTTTCTTCTAAGTGAAGGAAAACTCTACTACTTACCCTACTCCTACCCTCTTGGAGCAATACATATTCCTGTGGGCAGAGCCACATCCACTTGGTTTTGTAGTCCACAGCAGCCATGCCATAACCCATCCCCAGGGTTTCATGATTAGTTTCTGCACAGTATTTGCTGCCCAAAGTAGCTCTTGGTCTCCCTCTTTCTCTGCCTACATGTCCCATCTCTCCTGCACCGACTCACTGATCTGACTAAAATCTTCTTTTCATTTTTGGTGATCAGCAACTTTGGAGCTGCCCACCTGCAGATGACAAGGGAGCAGCAGCAACTTCAGTCACCTCAAACCCATCAAGGAGCAGCAACATTTTTCCTTATGCAAAGCTCTGCAAAATCAAGTAGAAGTTGCAGAGCTCTTACTCTAAGGATGTTTTCAACTCTGCCAAATTACAAGGGCAGAAATAAATTAACCCCATCAGATCAAAGCTGGAGAGCAGGAAAATAGTAATCTCCAAACTCTCTAATTCAGATGTGGGAATGTCACTGGTTTGTGTTTTCTAGTGTCTTTACTCACAAAGTCTTCACCATTTCTTACATTATACTCAAACTCTGCCATCTGGTAAGAAAGCAATTAAACCAACAAACTTCCCATTTAGCAAACTGACCAAATAGAAAGAGCATATGATAAAACTGTCATGATTTCTTTAGATTAAAAGGTGATGCCATCGTACCTCACCTTTTAAGAATTCTGATGCTGTTCAGTCATCCCGTGAATTAATGTTCAGTGTTACACAGTAAAAATATACAGCAATGGTTTGGCTTTTTTTGCTCGATCAGATTCATGCAACAGTACCTGGCCACAACTGAAGTAAATAGTGAAGAACCTCTATGTGCTTTTTGAAGTCCAGGGCACTAGCAAGCTCTTCTGAGTCTGTGAAGACTCTGTTGTTATGGTTGGTGGTCTCCTGCCTCTGGCTCAGTAACACAGGGCCAAAACACACGGCTAAATTCTGGCATGTCATCTTATTTACTTCGTGGTAAGAAGCCACCAGTTTCAGGTGATCCAACAGCATCTTCAGGGTAGCCTAAAGAAACAAAATACTGCTCAGGAAACCAAACACTAGACAACTGTGGTGCTGGTCACTGCTCTAGAGGGAAAAGATCAAGGCTGACAGCTCTGGTTTTACTACCAACACCCATCAACTGAACATCTAAGTGCTGAAATAGAAAAGTTTTATTTGACTAGGACAGAGCAGACCGATTAAGACAGACTTTCTGGTAAAACTCAGCTTGTTTCTTATCGGAATTCAGTTTTAGACAGATGAGTTTTCTCTCAGTAAAAAGGGTACAACAGGAAGGGAGGAGAGGCTGCAGAAGCAGTACAGATGATCCAGCTACACTAGAAAATACAAAAACCCTCGATATGATGTCAGTATCTCAACAAGCTTTCAGGTAACTTCTGGACACCGTGCAGGCCCCTGGCTCACTCCCTCCCCCTGGAAGGGGTAACTGTGCCTTGCTGCACAGGTGAATTTGGCAGGTGCACAGCTCTCTTACACTGACAGCATGAGAAGCAAATGCTTTACTGCACATACTTAAGAAAGAGGAATGCATTTGCCCAGGTAACTACAACACACAGATCAGAAAGCTCCACAGAAGTGGAGCAGGACAACACACAGGAATACTCCTTGATCTAATCACGTAAAAGTAGTGATCACAGCAGTTTTCAAGAAACAATATAATATGAAAACTAGAGCAAATCCAGCAATGCAGACACTCCAATTCATTACAGTATGGAAGTATTTTCAAATATGTGGAGCATCATAAATCCAAGTGAACCACTTGATCTGATAAACAGTTCTGAGACATTTTATATCCAGTGTGAAAATGCTCCTTTGTTTTCTGAAGCTTGAGATTTACTTGAATGTGCTAACACTACTCACCTTCTCAACATCTGGCAGGCAATCCAGGAGGGCTGCTGTCTGCTCAGAATCACTTGGGTCATTCTCACAACCATTTGCTGTCATTTTCAAGGGATTTTTCACCATGGCATCCAAGACTGCTTCGTAGAGCTGCTTGGTTATCAGGGGAGAGGGCAGCTCTCGCAGATAATCCTTTAGGACACCTAAGGAGACACAACAACAGCTGCCTTTAACAAGTTGCAGATTCACTTCGCAGCAATTTTTGGGAGCATTAAGGCACATCAGCTTCACCCATTCTGTAAGAAAATCCTCTGTGTCAGGGACAAAGCTCACACTCAGGAGCAAGAGGTGGGAGGACAACACCAAAAGGGCACAGCAGAGAGGGGCTGTGGCACAGGGGCTGCTGCATGTGCAGGAGTGGGGACACTGGGCACCAGGTGAGCATCTCTCCAAGCTTCCCTCATGTTCAGGGTGAGGGGAGGCAAGGAAAGGGCTCAGAGCAGTCCACCTCCCATCCAAGGAAAGGAGCTCCTACAAACACCAAAGTCCAGCTTGATGACCCCTCCTCTTTTATATAAGCCTATCAGTTAGTTTTCCTGTTCTATTTCCAGCTGTAAAATTATGAGCAAACATCCCAGTACTGGTGGCAGGTACGGTGAAGCACATGGTGCCTTCACACCCAGCCAAGCACAAATCAAACTTGTGCTTGTGAGAGAGAGCCAGCAGCTCCCCACCACCCCTGGGTACCCTGCACAGCCCAGCACTCACTCCTGTGACAGATGTGATCCTCACCCACAGGAGGCACGGCCGAAAATGCCCAGGCACCGAGCCCTCCCTGGTGCAGAGAAATACTGCACCATTTCTGAAGCTGGGGATGTGCTGGGGGAGAGGCTGTTTCTAGGGATTGCAATAACCAGGTAAGTGCCTCATTAACCCCTATTCTTTCCACAAATCCATTGAGTGTTTGCATTCTTGTAAGCTGGCTTTGGAACCTGGCTGATACTTTATTTGGAGAGGGGTTTCAGTGATTGCAAGAATAATAATGCAAAACCCCAAAATATTAAGGTTTCTAACAGCAGCCTCTGGAAAGGACATAGCGGGATGCTATCCAGGAGCAATATCCAATACGACCAACAAAAAAATTGAAGGAAACAAGCCTGCTTCCCAGCAGCTTTTATTTTCCTTAAAAAATTGTATTCTGTGCCACTAATATCTACCAACTTTAACTAGATCACAACTGCATTTAAATACTTTGTTAAGAAGAAATAATGGATTAAAAGAAGCTGTTTAAAAGCAGGTACTGCAGTTAACAAAGCAGCCTGTCCTCCCAACAGGTAGAGTTGGAAAAGCAGAAGATGTTTTAGCAGGCACTCCTCACAGCCTTGTAAAATCTCACATCACACCAATTACCATCACACTGTGCTATTTAACAAAGCAACAGTTTTCATTAACTGAAGTCTGTATAACCGAGCTGTAAAATGAACTGTACAGCATGGGCTTTGTTACAAGGTCGTTTCTAAAAAAGTACAGGAACAGAAATTAGCATTTGGCCCTTCACATGCAGAATGCAAGAGTTGGCTTCTACCTGAATAAATATTTTCATTTTTAAAGAATCCTGCAGCAGTGCAGCTACTGAAGCTGTGTTGCAGGAGCAGCACTACCCAAAGCAGCAGTGCCCTAATCCTGAGCTGCCCAATCACCTCCCCCTGCAGCACGGCCATGGGGCAGCCAGGCAAAACCACCTCTGCAGACACCCCACCGCCTCCAGGAGCTCCCTCTGTGCTTAAAATGGGAACATCCCCTCAGGAACACAAAACATGCAAACAACCATTTTTTCCTGAAAAAATATTTCCCCTGGTGGTTTGGTGTGATTTTTTGTTTGCTTTAAAAAGCATGTGCACTTTTGGTACTTCTCCACTTAAGTGGCTAGTTTTTGTTTGGTAACTTACTCATATTCCTCCCTTCTCACCAAGTATTTTTTCTTCCCTGAATTTAGAGGCTCATGTTTCCTATGTGGATTAGCTGGTTAAAATATTTATGAAACAAATGTGGCAGATGCTGGTGCTGTACATGATCTGGAATATTTTCCGTTTTTCATAAGCAAAACATTAGCAAGAGATGCTGACTTTTATCAAGATCTCTGTTTCAGTTGTGCTTTTTTTGGAGGCAGAGGCTGAAATCAAAATCAGCTTACAGTAGGAAATGGTATGATCTAATCAAATTAGCTTATACTTTTGAAACACTCACAACTGTCTATTAATAATTATTTAGCAGGAATTCCTGCAATAGCATCCACAATCACAGGACTACCACCTGCCAAAGGACTTTCTCCTGTTCAGCCCTGGATAACAGGATAGTTTGGGAGCCATGAATGCCCCTTGACCTTTCTAAATCCCTTTGCTATTCACTCAGCTCAATTAGCCCTCTAAGAGGCTGCTGTTATTTTTTTCCATGAATCTATGCTTCCCGCTGCTGCCAGCCCACTAGCACATTCCTCTTGACACAACCACACACAACAAATTTAGACAGAGAGCAGAAATTGCCATCCACTTCATTAATTCCTCATTTTTCTGACCCACTGAACTGTTAAGAGTATTGCAAGCTTTATGCAGAGATATGAATTCACGTGGATGCCAACAGACACGATGCACCAACACAGCTACAGGTCAGTTCCATGAAGTGCCTGCATGCCTCAGTTTCATCCATGAGCCCACTTCATTGTGTGTAAGCCTGTGCCAATCCCAAGAGCATTTCTCAGTCAAGATTTAATCATTAAATGTTCATTCTTTTAGAGAGCTGTCAAAAAAAAATTATTAATCTTTTTGAAAAGAAGCACTACTCAAATTTCAAAAAAGGACATAAGGCAGCATTTCAGATCAGCCAAGATTTATGCTGAGGATTCATATTCTGTGGAACACATGTTCTGGCTGATAGAAGCATGAATCATGTGCAGCAGCCTCAGCACTAAGTAATCAAGGGAAACATTCCCTCTCAACCCAACTCCCCAAGCACATGCAGTAAGCTTTGTGGGCTCTTTTATTCCTAGCACTAAGCACAGTGGATAACTTAGTTGCTCACAAAAACTGTATCATCTTAAAGGTTTTCACACCAGGCAGTTTCCAGTAATTAGAGTGACTGCATTTTGGTCAGTGGAAGCTACAAGTGCCAACAGCTCTTCCCTCCCTGCTGCCCCAGCCTCTGCAGTCAGCCCTTGCAGCACAACACTGGCACAGGCAGTGCAGGCACTTGGACAGCACAGCTGCAGGGCTACCAGGGAAAAGAATCTGCTTTTCTCATCTATTTTTACCTTGTAAGGAAAGCAGCATGTAAGTAAACTCTTGCAATAGAACACATACAAAAGGACACCCAGTAGATTTGCTGTAAGGCAGAAAACAAAGCTGTAGTCTTTTTCACTCTTGCAGTGCAAACTCTGGATGCCAAACATTATCCTCCAGTAGTACCACCAGCAGGCCACACTTGAATGGTCACCAAAAGCTCACCACCACCACCAAGGCTTGGAGCAATATATACGGAAAAGTGTACTTCAATTTCTCAATGTGACCACCACAGCACAGACTCGTGAGGGAAAGATCAGTCAGACTGTGTTGCTGCCCTTCCAGAGCTGTGCAGTAGCACTGAGTTCCCCTACAGGTCAGACTTTGGCTTCAGCCAGTTCTGGTTGGTTCTGAGTGTACAATATATACTGGAAAATCAAAATGCTTAGAAATACACCAGGTTCTTTTGTATATGGCTAAGTATTAAATTCCTACACCCTTTCCCCATGGTATTCCTGAACCATTTCTACAAATACTGTTTTATTTTAATGATTACTTGTAGCATGGAAGTGCAACACCATTTTTAGTATCTAAAATTAAAAAGGAGTAACAACAAAGTTTTCCAGTACCCCAAAGTTTAAATCAACCAAATTGCAGTTTGCCATTTGTCTGCTTACAAGTCAGTATCAGACAGCTCTTGCTGCTGGCAGAAAGCAATAGAGGGGTTTTACTCCACCTTATGAGTTCATTGACAAAAAAACTGAGAAAATACGACTTCAATAATTTCATGGAACAATCTGATCTTGGAAGTTTTCACCACTTTCTCTCATTAATTTATTTGTAAAGAGAAGAAAATGACTCAGTTTAAAAGATAATTTATACATTTTACCTTTACCGTACACCTTGTTTATAAAAGCTGTGTAACATCAGAGTGAAGCACTGGTGGGTTAATGGCTGGACTTGATCATCTTAAAGGTTTTTTCAACCTAAACAATTCTATAAATACAAGTTTCTGATGCTGAGAATGCTGGTACTTGTGAAAAGCACTGAACCCCACAGCGAAATCAGCCAAGGCAAGTAAGGCAAACTGACTGGCTGCACACTCTGAACCAAAAGGCTTACGTAACTCAGTAAATGTCATTGAGTAGTATCTTCTGATAACCTGTTGTATAATTATAAAATGTAATTAATAAAATAAATTCCCAGTACATTGAAATGAAATAAACCACTAAACAGGGTATAACTCTCCTATACAGCTGGATGTTGGATATCACAGAAAGGGTTTTAGCACAGAAAATTCATACCCCAACTTCTGTTACATCTTCCGTCCCTTGATATAAAGGCAGTGATTGCTTCTGACTAATTTCTCAGAGCAACTGGCTTACTCAGTGATGCCTGAAATTAGATCAACTTTAGCTTACATAACAAGTATCAATAGTTATAAAACTGTTCCAGTTTCAAGCAAACCAAAAAACCCTCAACAACTTACTTCAGTTCTGCAGCACAACTCCTGTGAAGAGACCCATGTAAGGAGCTGATGCAGACGGGCCTCCCAGGACCTTCTTACCTGTGCCTGGAGCTTGCTGTGTGACACCAAGTAAAGGTGTCTCTCTCCAGGTAGCAGGACAAAGCTTAACAAGGTTTTTAAAAAGCAGTGATCAAATGAAGGCATTTTCCTGCAGCTCTAACTAGCCTGCACAACACGACAGGAAATCTGTTTCCGTAACTCCTGTGATCTGCAGCATGAAGGGGAGAGGAACAGCTGATCCAAGGCAGCCCTGGGTCACACGCTGCAGAGCCACCAGCACAGCGGAGGTGCCTCAGCACCACCCAGCTTTTCCAGATCTGCTCCAACAAAAACCAATGGCAGAGGTTTAACCAGCTCCAAGACCCCAGCTCCTTTCAGACTCCCACTTCCCTCTGTCCCTGGTGGAGCAGCTACTGAAAGCAGGTCCTTCCACGTCCTCCTCTCCCTACAAACCACTGCTGCTTCATCCATACCTTCACATCCCCACAGTAACCCAGCCAGCTTTCAGCAGCAGTTAAAAGCTTGCTAACGTGACAGTAGAAAACGAGTTCAAAACACAATTTCACCTTTTAGAAGGTACACGAGGCACACGGCACAAGTGTGTTAGAAGAAAAGCAAGGAACTGTGTTACCTGTTATGACATTAATGTCCGGGTACTGGCTTTCACAGAGAGTCACAGCCTTGCTGTCCCTCTCAAACGCCTCTCGAAGCTCTTTCTTCACCGCTGCCGAGCCACAGAGCCGGTACAGACCCACCACCTGCAAGGACAAACACGGGCCCCAGTCAGCCACCGGCCTGAAATCCCTGCAGAGGGACCAGCAGCTGACACCGCGTGCTGTGTCACCCAGAGAGCAACAGCAGCAGCAGTCTGGGAATGCAAGTTTGGGACAGCAGAACAG
>VZRO01006664.1:0-47891 GCA_013397915.1 Daphoenositta chrysoptera
TAACAGATAGCTTTTTGAATTAGGAATAGGGTAAATTATATAATATGGTTATACACTGTATAAGAAAAGTAATATTAATGCTTGTGTCTTTTTAAGATAATGGCTTATTTTTGGTTCCTTTAGCTGTGCCTGAGAAGTACAGTAGGATTAGGGTTAGAGTAGTGGGAATGAGGGAGGCAAATACTAAATTATGATTGTATATTGCGGACAGCGCTTTCAAAAGAGCCACTTCTTTGTATTTTTCTTTCAGGTTATGTCTCATGATTGCAAAGCAACCACAGCCAGGTTAGTGCTCATTTTTAAAAAGTGGGAGTAGATCATTGTTGTACTGATTTCAGACCTTCAAAGTAAAATAACTTAAAATTATCTTAGCCAGCTGTATTGGGGTTTTGTGGCCAGGTTTTGGTAGTGGAGGGGCTACAGGGGTGACTTCTGTGAGAAGCTGCCAGAAGCTTCCTCCATGTCTGACAGAGCCAATCCCTGAGGGCTCCAAGATTGACATGCCACTGGCCAAAGCTGGGCCAGTTGGAAATGATGGAAACACTTCTGTGGTAACACATTTACAAAGAAGCTTAAAAAATTTATTGCACAGATGTAATTGTGACCAGGGAAGAGCAGAGTGAGAACATGTGAGAGGAACGACTCTGCAGACACCCAGGTCAGTGCAGAAGGAGGGGGAGGAGATGCTGCAAGCACCAGAATTGAGTTTCCTCTGCAGGCCATGGAGAAGGCCCTGGGGAGGCAGCTGTGCCCTGCAGCCCCTGGAGGTCCATGGTGTGGGGAGATCCACCTGCAGCCCCTGGAGGTCCATGGTGTGGGGAGATCCACCTGCAGCCCCTGGAGGTCCATGGTGTGGAGAGATCCACCTGCAGCCCCTGGAGGTCCATGGTGTGGAGAGATCCACCTGCAGCCCCTGGAGGTCCATGGTGTGGAGAGATCCACCTGCAGCCCCTGGAGGTCCATGGTGTGGAGAGATCCACCTGCAGCCCCTGGAGGTCCATGGTGTGGGGAGATCCACCTGCAGCCCCTGGAGGTCCATGGTGTGGAGAGATCTGCCTGCAGCCCCTGGAGGTCCATGGGGTGGAGAGATCCACCTGCAGCCCCTGGAGGTCCATGGGGTGGAGAGATCCACCTGCAGCCCCTGGAGGTCCATGGTGTGGGGAGATCCGCCTGCAGCCCCTGGAGGAGACCCACACCAGAGCAGGATCCATGCCAGAGCAGCCTGTCCTCACGGACTGAACCCCATGGAAGAGTGAGCCACATTGCAGCAGTTTGAGGAGGACTGTTGCCCACGGGATGGACTCACATTGCAGCAGTTCACAGAGGGCTGTTGCTTGTGAGATGGACTCACATTAGAGAAGTTGATGGAGACCTATTTCCCATAGGATGGACCCCATGGTGGAGCCGGGGAAGGTCTCTCCCTGAGCAGTGGGAAAAGCTACGGGTGATGAACTGAGCGTAACCCCCGTTCCCTGTCTGGGGTAGAAGGTACAGCTGGGAAGGAGGAAAGGGGTGGGGGGGGAAGGTGTTTTATTTTACTTCTCATTATCTTGCCCTGATTTTATTAGCAATAATTTCAATTAATATCTTTAATTCAAGTCTGTTTTGCCCATGACAGTATTTGCTGAGTGATCTCTCATGGTCCTTATTTCAACCCATGAACCCTTTGTTAAATTTTCTCTCTCCTGTCCAGCTGTAGAGGGGAGTGACAGAGGGGCCTGGATGGGGGTCTGGCATTCAGCCAGGGGCAACCCACCTCACCAGTGAATCATAGTTATCATTTTAATTCTTATCAAATCCAGAGCTAAGGTTAGGGTTTGTATTAGAGATCAGAAAATGAGGAGGAGATACAAATTTTGTGGTACTGTTTCTAGACTAGAGAAATAAAACAAGTATACGAACCAAGTGGCTCAATATTTTTTCTCCAACTTGAAGGTAAGGCTGAAAAGTAAGCAGTGAAGAGAGTTAAAATTAGGGCTAGGTTTAGAATAAAACAAATGAGCATGAAAAGATTTTTAAAATGTGCAGTGGACTGTACACAAAAGAAAATAAAATCAGTTCTGCTTTTACATGAGACAGAATATTGTTATAGTGCTTTATCTTCAGGGCTTGACAGTCAGCTTTTAATGGTGCCACTTCTAAGAGTCATCTTTGACAGTGCTATGGGTTGGTTTAAGGTTGAGATAATAATGGAGATGTAAGAATCCTTACATTGTGTGTAAACCACTAATGTAAAACAAAGGTTTGAATTGCATGGGTGAACATTTTTTCCTTTTGTCTCTAAGGTCTGGTTACCTTTGCTGGAACTTCCATGAGCAGATCTTGGGCTACAGTTAGATTTTTCAGTCAGCTTGAGGGGTGGTCTAGCTTTAGGGATTCCTTAGATGAACAAATGAAAAGTTACAGGATTTTAAAAAGGCATCATGGTTACTTCTTTTAGTCTCTGCAGCTGATGGAACAGGGTTACAGAGCAGAATATGCGAGAGGGAAGAAAAGAATTGTCTTATTTATGGTATAGAAATGAAAACTGAATTTTAAGATTATTGTACCATTAATTTTTGCTTTTATTTTATGCATGACCATCAGTTATAGTACCACTAAAACTCATTTTAACCATAGGCATAAAAAAAAAGAGGGCAGGAAGAGGCTTATGTTTTATATTACTTTTAAGATACTGCCAGAATAAAATTAATGCTTATCTGTGGTTATCTTTGTTATTTCTTGAAGAGTTTGACAACCATAACTAGAGCCAGGTTAGACTAAAGGATGTAATTATTAAGCACATGAGAGAAAGAAATAATGAGAAACAGCTTCCTCCATTTTTGTATCCACTCAGATCAGAACACTTGTGATGCTTTTACAGATGTCCTTATGAAGGACTAAGAGCTCACACAAGTTTTTAGGCAGGATTCTTTCTCCCTCCCATACTCATTATGCTTTAATTGCAACTAATTATGTCTTCTAATACCCATTCACAGGCCTCTAAAAAGAAGTGACCTTGTAGCTCTTGATTCTTGAACTGAAGTTCACAGGACTCTCATGGGCTTAAAAGGGTTCTGGAGCAAGCTGAAATTACAACTAATTCTTTAGCTTGTCTTACGAACATAATTACAATTCCTACGAGGAACACTAGGATGCTCGTTGAGCAATGTTTTAAGGACAGCAGTGACATAAGCTTTGGGAAGATGACAGGCACTGTCTCACTGGGGGAAATTACATTATGTGTGGGATTCTATGTACATTAAGACACCTACATTTGGGTGTCTGAAGGGTTTGCTTCAGTTTTGCATGCATGCTGTCTGAGCTCTTGCTGTGGTCAGTGGAGATGTGGGGAGCCTGGTTGGTGGAGTCCCACAGCTGTTCACACCAACATGTGCTTCATTAGAGTGAACAAAATCATTCCAGAGGCACCACTGACTGGAATAACTAATGGCTCAAATCCCTTTCCTAATAATAGAAATTACCCATAATTTAAGGTAAAGGAAGACATTTCACCTGCCAGAAGCCACAGGTCCCACAGACTCTGTGCTGTACCTGCCCATCTCACCTGTAGGACTTGGCTACTCTTGAGCATTAGAAATGGCATCAGGTACCTGTATCTAGGGAGTTAGAGTTCAGTTTAGCTCAGAATTGATCTGATGTGGAGACTGGACAGTCATATCCAGGCACCTACGTTTAAGTGTCCTAGTCTGGGACTCAGACCCACACAAAGGGGAGTTTTTTGCATGGACAGAAGTTCTGGAATGCTGTTCAGGAGGTTTTAGCTACCTGGCCTCCAACTACTGCACTCTACTGACCCAGTTTCATCTTTCTCAAAAGCAGATGGGCATATCAGGTCCCTTATCACATGAAAAAGACTTGCAGACACTTGTTTATTAGGCAATTGAAGTACGACATAGACATCAGACAATTTTTGAAGCTCATCTTCGAGATAAAGCTCTTAGGGTTTTGCTGCCTTGACACAAATGTTTCTCTATTCTAAAACAGAGAAATTCTAGACTTATGGTGCTCATTCAGAGAGAGTGTATTTGGATAATTTAAAGGTATAAAAAATCTACATTGTTGTAATAATTATACTCCCAAAAGTATTGCTCTATAGGAAATCTGGAATTGTTAACATTCTAAAGGAATTCATATGTACATGCTATGAAAATACACAAGCAAGGCATCTACGCTATCATGCTTTTGTCTTGTTTTCAGTAACATTTTCAAAGTTTTCAATCAGCTGGCAAAAGGATGTGTTTTCTGACATAGGTGCAAGCATCCCTGAAAAATCATAAAATCATAGAGAAATTTTGCTTGTGAGAGACCTCAGGAGGTCACCTACTCCAACCCTGCCCTCAAAGAAGGACTGACTTCTAAAGAGAAAGGTCGACTTCAAATGTGGTAAGCAGGTTCAGGAACATGTCAGAAGACTCAGCAGGGACTATGAGGTGTTTTCTCAGGACAAAAAGTACAGTCTTTTCTCTTGGGTGGGGTAACAAGCCAAACGGGTAGCTGAAGTAATAGCAAAGCAAGTAGAGGTCCCATGTTTGCAGAGACAGAGCCTGTCTCTTTCAAGCACTGGTGATTCTTTGGAATTAATTAGAAAAAGACTTGATCCTTAAAGAATGCTCTTTCAGCACTAGGCAACTTGGGAGATGTTGGGATATTTAAGGTTGCAATTGACAGCTTTGATCTTAATGATATTTTTTAATAACATAAATCTGATTGTAAATTTTGTAGTATCCCCATGGCCTGAAATACCAGAAAAATCATGTGAGAGCATTCTTAGCTGTATCTTTTTTCCTGGGCAAGACAGTATTATGGCTTCATAAAGATGGAATAAACCAATTTATTTGATGTTCTAATGTTTTCCAGTATTTGCTTGAGCCTCTTGATATGGAAATAACAGATTAATGTAAATGTAAACTCTCCAAGAGCTTAATGCAGCAAAACACACCCACCCAAAAATGCACACATTAAGGTTATTTTTAGAGATAATTTTTCTTTTAGCTGCCACCATGTTAGAATGTATGCATCTGTGGAGAATTACAAGAATGTGTGATGATTCTCCTCTGTAATGTCTATTTCTGTGCTCCTCTGGCAAAACAGGAATAAATGCAATAGGCAAACCTCTTTGATTCTCTTCTTTTCAACATGGCTATGAAGGAGGAAACAGAAATAGCTTCACAGAAGAGAAAAAGACTTTTTAATTTTCTGCTGACTTATTGTGTATCTGTTTTAAATACCTATCAATCTGGAAATCATTGAAATGAAACATTTGAAAGGCAGTTACTTGTGCATTATCCCTCTTTATCAAAATGTTAATTTACTGTTCTAAACTAATATTTGCATTTTATTCTTTCATACAGTTAAAAGATCAACATTTTTAATGCCAGGTGAAAGTCAAAATTAATTTTGTATTATCAAGTGATAAATCACCAACACAACCAGAGATTTTTCATCATTCACATATAAACAAATAAATGCACATGATATCACCCTTACTTTAATAGACCAAAGAAGTCTAGTTTTGGAGTAATATATGATTCTGTTCAAATAGGAGTACTATAGCTCTGGCTCTGATATCTGACAAATGGTCATTGTCAGTATTGTGATCTAACATTAATGAGCTCTTCTGGATCTGCATTTGGCACAGATGCACACAGGGCAAAAGAAGACTTGGGCACTGGAAAATACCTGATTAATACGGGCTTGTGTTATGCAAGCAGAGGACCTGTGAGCTTTCAGGTATGTGACAATATTTCCATAAAGTTTTAGCCCAATATATTCTATAACTGCCACACCAATTACAAGTCATTAAAACACATTGAATTGCAGTCCTGATGGAGAGAAAGCTGAAATTATGACCACCCGAGATCTCTTCAGTACTCAGCTAAAGGTCTCAGCCCATTTTAATGTGGCATAATTCTTTACTGCTGGCACCATGATGTGATTTTGCTGGTATTTTCTGTGAAGACTGAAGACCATGGCAGTTAAGCTTCCCTCCCTGGGTTAGGATAAAGTGCATTGCTGAAAGCAGTCTAAAAACTTGGACTTTTGCTAGCTGGCCTGGTCTCTGAATAAAGCAACACTACACTCCATTGGACTGAGATCTCAAACTAAGTTTAGCTCATCTTCAGATATTTTTCAAAAGATGATAATGAGTTATGCCCAAATGCATAAAATGAAAAGACTTTTCTAACTTTCAGAGTCTCTTAATCTTCTTTTGTGCTTTCCGTTTTTCCTAAAACGTGACTTTTGAAGTAACCAGTATTTGAGCATATAATTGGTCTAAATTATCTCCTAAGTTCTATCACACTAAAGTCTGTAGTAATGTTCCCCCAAAAAATCCTAGAAATCTGGACAAGACACACAGATAAGCCATGGGTTATATCAGAGGCAGCTTTCTGTAGCAGCACCCAAAGGCCAGTGGTATCTAAATTTACACAGAGGCTCTGAACACCTCTGTGTAAATATCTGAATCATGCACTTAAAGACCTGCATTCCCTCTTATTCTATTTCTTTACTAACAAACAAACATTTTGCAATGGAGCCCAAAAATGGATTTTTGAGTTTTCCTGCTGATCAGTTTTTGACCAGCCTTTTATTTTCCATTGCATTGTGCAAAATTTTTATAAACTTATAGGTTTTCATGATCTTTCAGCTTCAAAGTTTTCAAAATAGAAGGAGAATAATTTTCAAAATACCTTGATTTTTGCAGGATCTGGATTTCCACTCACTCTGAGTCCACCTTACTCTGTAAGGAAATAGGATAGCTAGGAATGCTACTCTGATTCAGTATCTTATCTGAGCTTGAATTATTCTGCAGCTCACACAACAGCAGCTGCTGTGGAAATCAAACACAATCAGGCTTTTTCAGAAGTTAGAAGAGAAGTTAACTGTCCATGCCATGCAACAATACATTCATCTTGGCTGCAGGCTGCTCAGCCAAAATAACACGGTGCTTTGGAGCATGTCAATACAGCTGTGCTTCAGTGTATGCTAACAGCTCTTCCTCCCACTCTTCTCCTTCTCCTTCCCTTGACACAGAGCTGCAGCTGTAGGAGGGTAAGGAGCAGAGGTGAAAAAATTTAAATGAACCAAAGCTAATGTTCTTTAGAGCTTCTGCTTCCCTTCAGATTTGCTGAAGGAAGGAAGTGCCATGGAAAAGAAAGGCAAGCAGTGAAAACACAACAGCAGAGGAGATGAGAGGGAATGATCTTAAGGAAGCTGGAATCAGGGAGCTCTAAAGGGGATATACACCCAGGTTAAAGTATTCTGTAAAGAAAACAGAAAAGGCCCACTGAGTGTTGCATGACAACCATGAACTCCAGCACCGAATCACTGGGTAGATTGGTTTATCTCTCTTGAAATTCTCCTCTTGGCTTCCACTTTGTCATTGATCAAGTTTATTACAGCCTTACAGGGCAATGCTTCATGGAACCAAAGCACAGGCCTAGGACCAGGGAATTTGGCCTGTTAAGGCAGGAAAGATGGCTGTACAGAGGTACCTAAGCCACAAAAAAACCAGTAAAGCCATTAAGAACCATAAATTCCAGTCACGATAACAGCAATCATTTCTAAGCTGGGCTATTCAGGTTAGGGCAAACTCCATCAAATGAGGGCATGTTAATTCGGGTACCTAGTGAGACAACTTCTACACAGGACTTCTGCCACACAGAGTCTAAGGTTTTCCCTGCTCTTAGGGAATAAAGCAGACCTGTAGTCACAGAGTCAAGAGTACCTAAATGTTGATCACAGAATAACAGAATCACAGAGCATGCTGAGTTGGAGGGAACCAACAAGGACCACTGAGCACAACTCCTGTTCCTGCACAGGACCATCCCATCCCCAAGACTCACACCATGTGTCTGTGAGCTTTGTCCAAAAGCTTCTTGAGCTCCATTAGGCTTGGTGCTGTGACCACTTCCCTGGGGAGCCTGCTCCAGTGTTCAAGCACACTCTGGGTGAAGAACCATTTTCTAATATCCAACCCAAACCTCCCCTGACACAACTGGAGGCCATTCCCTCGGGTCCTGTCACTGTTCACCACAGAGAAGAGATCAGTGCCTGCCCCTCCTGTTCCCCTCATGAGGAAGTTGTAGACTTTGATGAGGTCTCCCCTCAGTCTCCTCTTCTCCAGGCTGAACAGACCAAGTGACCTCAGCTACTCTTCACATAACTTCCCCTCAGGACCCTTCACCATCTTTGCTGCGCTCCTTTGGACTCTAAGAACGTAACATCTTTCTTATATTGCGGTGCCCAAAACTGCCCCCAGCACCCGAGGTGAGGCTGCCCCAGAGCAGAGCAGAGCAGGACAATCCCCTCCCTTGCCCAGCTGGCAGGGACATGCTTGGCTCTCCTGGCTGGAGGGCCCTCGACCAGGACCCCCAGGTCCCTTTCCACAGGGCTGCTCTCCTGCCTCTCATTCCCCAGTCTGTCCGTACATCCAGGGTCGCCCTACCCCAGGTGCAGAATCCAGAACTTTCCCTTGTTGAACTTCATATGGCTGGTGATTGCCCAGTCCTTTGATTTTTCAGGGTCTCTCTGCAGGGCCTCCCTGCCTTCAAGGGAGTCATCAGCTCCTCCCAGTTTTGCAGCCCTGTGGAACTCCACTGGTGACAGGTCCCCAGTCTGATGTCACCCCATTCACCACAACCCTTTGAGCCCAACCCATGAGCCAGCTGCTCACCCATCTCAGGATGTGTTTATCCAGCTGTGGGCTGGACATTTTGTCCAGAGGATCCTGTGAAAAGATAGTATGAAAAGCTTTACTGAAATCTAAAAAGTTAACGTCAGCTGGCTTCCCTTGATCAGCTGGGTGGGTTACCTTGTCATGGAAGGAAATCAGGTTTGATTTCCTTTCATGAAGCCATGCTGGCTTTGACCAGTGTTAATGTGCAGGAGTCTACATGTGCTGCCAGTGCCTGAGTTTTCATTGCAGGTGGTGGAAAATTAGAGTAGGATTTAGCTTCTCAAACTCAGTCACCTCTGTCATTTGCAAGGTTACAGAGTGTCCCACTAACACGGAGCTGTCACAGCTGTAGAGGACTGGCAGCTATGGCAGAAGATTTAAGGAAGAGCTGTACACTTTGGGAGAACACCCGGAGGCCAGGTGGCACATCCTGTTGGCATTAGATGCCTGTATTTAGGCAACTGAATCAGGCATCCCTCCCACTGACTGGTAACACCAATGGAGCTCACTTCTCAGCAGGCATCTGCTTTAGAGAGATGTCTGTGGGGTCTCCTGAATAGAATGCTTTGGGGCTTGAATCACTTGGCCACATATTGATTTCTGGTGCCATTCCTGAGGCCCTAACAATATTTCTCTGGAAGATTAAGGCCATATTTCTGCCCAGACTTCTTTCTGGCCAGATATCTTTCTTGCTGATTATCTGTATGTGTAACAATTGTCTATGGGTTATACCTGCTGAGGAAAGATAAGCATTATATAGGGTCAAACTGGCAGAGTCATGATTATATCTGACTCTTTTGATGGTGGCTATGAATAACTTTTAACAGAGGTTCAGCCTGTACCCTGATGGAAAAGGTAACTCTCTTTTGTTTGATTATATTTATGTTGGTATAAATATGTAGAGGAGTTTGATTTTTTCCTAAATCATGAAGTTCAAAGAGAATCCCCTTTAATGTGCTGTAAAATAGGAATATATTTTTCTTCCCCCTTTCCAAGAAGAGCAAATTTGCAAGTATTCTGATTCAAAGCTTTCACATGTGATCTGCTTTAGCAATTGGGATGGATCTGGTTGCCATAAATATTTAGAGATAAATCAGCTACAGATGTTACCCCTTAAGGGAAAAAGATCATTGGCACTAATTCTGCTCATTTATCCAAAATAAGCTCAGTGGTGTAGATTCAACAATCTTACCCTCTGCTTTGAAATATCTCCAAGTTATTTTACTTCTCTTCTTCCTTTCCTATGGGTTTTGCCTTATATTGACATGGATGTTGCTACCTGTAAAAAGGACTTCCATACTTGGAGTCCTGTGACAGCTTTCTCTCCCTGTTGTTAATTTCAGAGTCGATCTGGGTGGTCTGGAAGACAAGTAGTAAAGAAAATAAAAGGTATGCTGCATTTATTTGATGAAATTTCAAGAAAAATACCAGAGTAGTATAGAGAGCAAAGATTGCGTGTGCTCAGCAGATCCATGATCAGCACCCCATTCTCTACCCCTTTCTTTGCTCACCTTCCCATGAATATGGGTTAGGATGTCTCCTCCCTCTTCTCTGCACAGCTAGTGGAAAATCTATTGGTTGGACACACTCACAAGAGGTAGGAGATATGGATTTGAACGACTTCAGGATGAAGATGTGATTCAAAAAGGGAGTAATCCAAATAAACACGTTTGGATACCATTCTAAAAACTTCTTCCTCTAATCCTTTCTCTATTCTGGTTACATTTTTCAGTGAAAGTGGCTGAAGTTACTGGATTTCATACTGAGATCAAGAGGGAGGGTAGGAAGCCCCAGTGGATTTTGCAAGGGCTCCTACAGATTGATGGGGTGTGTTGACATTACTAAGAGTTTCTCTGCTATTGGGATGCTGTGCAAGATAGAAGAAGGTACTGATTTTCTGTCTTGGTGAAATATAAGTCCCAGGGAAAATCTTGGTACTTAAGATTTTGATCAAGTTTTCCAGAGATGGATACCTAAACACCCTCTGAGTTGGCCTCCATGTGCCCATGGTTTTCTGCTGTGTTTGCTTTATGTTTCTGGCTGCCTAATTTGAGTGACTTCAGTTATGTTTTGAATATTTTTCAAAACTCACAGAAGTTTTTGGTAACTTTTAACATTAATTCTTTTATCAACTCTTACAGATTTTCAAGCAGGTAGAATGCCTAATTTCAGAAAATTTCATTAAACCTCAGTAGCTTAAAGGTCCTAATTCAGATGCTTTAAAATATCTTAGTATATGAACCAGTATAAGTCTTCTGTAATACTGACTTCTGGTGATTCTCAATGACACAATATTAGGAAAAGAAAAAAAAAAAGTCAGTCTCTCTCAACAATCTGTGCTACAAGAAACATAGGGTCTGTAAAATAAATTTGGGGCGTTAATCAAAGCTCTGTACACATCCCCATCTGTTGTGATAGTAAAATCTCTGCTGCCAACAGTATACAGAGAAATGCAATTACTTGTCTTATAACTAGAAACATTAACACACACTACTGGATGCAAAAAGCAAATAAAAGGACAAGCCAGACACCCAAAAATTATTAATCTATGCAGATGACCTTCTGTTTACAATTAAAAATCTAGCATTTGAAGCACTAACACCACCCAACCTATCAGATTTTGGAACAGCCTCACATTATAAAATCTATCAGTCTAATTAGATGTCTATTTTCTGACATTACTCAAGAACTTACCAGATCTTTGGAATTAGAATGGGAAAGACAAACACAATTTATATTCTGATCAAACTGGCCTGGATGGCATCATCAAAGATAAGATGAAACTGGCCATTTCATGCTTCTTGGCTGAGCTAATACTGTGAAAACCATTAGCATTCGACAAGTCCATTTTATTTTATTGTTATTTTTGAAGAGGAGGAAAGAGAGGGAAGGAGGGTGGTTGAGCACTTCCAGATGACCAAGCCATAACCTATAGAAAATTATTCAGAAGGTATAGTAAAAAATTTATATTAAATCCTCTTGAAAGATCTACAGAAATAGATGAGTACCACACCTGAGACTGTCAGCCAAGATGCAGCAACACCTAAAGCTATGAGATACAGGGTGGGGATGTGAAAGTTATTAAACATCTCTAGTTCTGAGGTCTGCAAGAACCATATACGAAGTTCTATTAAGAAAGAGGTGGATGCTTCATAAATCACCCTATGATACTGAAAAAAGGAAAAAAGACTGAGAGATACACAGCTGGCATGATCCTCTGATGGTTTTAGAAGACTGAATTCAATAGTGTCTCTCCTGACAAAGGCAGTCTTATGGGATGACCAGATTTCTGAAACTGAGCATTCAACCTGCTTGAAAATTACTAAGAATTGATAAAAGAATTTAACTTATCTGCTCTGCTACTTTTCAAAGATTGTGCAGAAGATGAGAGATGTCTGCATGGACCAAGTCAGACTCAAGGCCAACAGTTCAATTGGTGTCATATGCAGTACAAATGAGATGGATCCCTTATTGTGTATGAGAAGCAGCAGCAGTAGAAAAAAATACGAAGAAAAAGGGATTCTTGTCAGTTAAGACATTTCTTAGAGTCAAAACAATTTTAGTCTGGAATATCTATTTATTCCTTAATAGAATTTGAGTAATTTAATGTTAATTTAAACAATAAGATTTTGTTGATTTGGTTTTAACTTTCTGATATAATCACTCTTTCAGATCACTTCAGATCCAAGCATTTTGCTTTATATATTTTTGAAATGACTGTGGCACAAGAAGTGTAAATAACAAAAAAAAAATCCGAATCAAAAATTTGTTTAAGAAAATAGCCATATTTCTATAGCACTAAACACTTAGAAGTATAGTATGTACTCCCTAGACTTAAAGCATAAATAAGTTTTTTTCACAATATATGGAGGTAATTTTTTTCCCTTCAATTTATAGCGTCTCTATTGACTTCAATAAATTGCTCTTGGTTTGCACAAAAGTAACAGAGCAAAATTTGACCCAGGGTTTTCAACATTTCTTTTAAATCTAAATTTATAATAAAGCACAAAAACTTCTTAATGATGAATTGTTTTGTTGCTAGGCAGTCTGGCCCTGATGGGCTGTTAAAGTTTGATTTACTCTGCTGATCCATGACCTCTTTCTCTGACAACTCATTCTTTATGATTATATATTTATACTATAGAGGCACGTAGAGGCTTCTGAGGTGACCAGGGCTTTATTGTGCTGTTAAGCGCTGTCCAAACATGCATAAAGAAAAACCTCCTTATTCTGAAGAGTTCATTATTTATGTAGCAGGCAGGTTTTTCCTGAGAGCAGACTGCAATGTAGGACTAAGCTTTGGCTTTCCTGAATTGCTTTTTCCAGTGTGCCGTGCTCTCTGCTCTGTGTAGGAGGGATGCAGGTGCTCAGTAGCCATCCATCCATCCATCCATCCATCCATCCATCCATCCATCCATCCTGGGACTGCCACAGGCACCACAGGGACACAGCGAGCTGGAGGGGACTGGAAATCAACCTTTTATCTGATCTTGCTGAGAACGACAGGAACTGAGGGAAGGAGACTCTTGATTCTTCAGTGTCCTCAGAAGGTACTACGTGTGTAGCAAAATTAGTTAAATTAATTAAGCCTGATGAAATTAGTTGACTTAGGCTAAATAGTACAAAAGTTATTGGTAGAGAGGGAAGAAAGCCTGTAAATTAGTTGGCATGGATGTTCAACCCATGAGTCTGTAACTACTGAGGTTCCTGCCTTGTGCTTCCCAACCTGTCCTCTGCTTTCTGCAGAGGGGCTTGTGGGTACAGAGATCAGACATGGGTAGAAAAAAAAAAAAACCCACAACAAAACAGAAAAAGGGGAACTGTGCAATATTTATTTTGAGAACAGAACAAGCATGCAAGTATTGATTTCCCAAAATAGTACAAGACAAAAAGGTCATACTCTCAGTCCTCAAAACCTTGGTGCCTTGCTAAGGTTCTGTGAAGTTATTTCACCTGAGGTATTTGTGTTTCCTTAGCCAAATGCTAAGTTGCCTCATATCCTGAAGGGGCCATGCTACAAACGGCATAAGAAAAGAGGTTGTTGAGTTTCTGCCTGACTCTGCAGGCGGGGTTGTGAGAGAAAATGGTCAGTCACCACAGGTGCTACCCCATTTCACTGCAACATCAGTTTGAGTCACAGACAGGGCAAAAAGGGAGCTCCTCATCTACCCCTGCTAAGCACAGATACAACCATTACTTGAGGGGGGAAATCTGACAAACTAATTCAGTATAAAATTAGGTATAAGAAATCTCACTCTCTTTAGTACTCTGCCTTTCTACAAAATGTTTGTTGCTTTTATACCAGTTTTTGAGGTGTTAAATAACTCTAGGTGGGCAGAACAGAGGCCAGTGCATCCAGATCGGTCAAGACTTTTCTCTGTATTCTTTTTTTCTTGGCTTTCTTCACCTTTCATAAGAGATTTGTTCACAACAGAGCATGACAATCCAAAAAAACCCATAAGCTCCCAGAAGTGAGTCTCAGCTACGAGTCTCACCTTTGTCTTGCCTGATGCTACACTTGAGACATCGAAAAGCAAAAGTCTGCTCTTAATCTTATTTAAGATGCTATAAGTCAGGGATTATTCCACTGAACTCAATGTAAATATGTGGTAAAGCTGATCTGAGTAATAAATATCTAGTTCCCAAACTTGAGCAAAACAAGTTGGGCTAGTAACTGGATATACTATCATGAGTGCTCTGAGTTATGTATGCTTTAAAAATTACAGGATGGCTTCTTTCTAAGAATGATGATTTTCCTGCTTGTCTTTGTCTACTTTTTGCAGTTTTGTCTCCTATACCAGTAGATTACTCTTTCCCCCTGCTCCATTACTACCTTTGTTCAGGCTGCAGTTTACCTTTCTTGTGTGCAGACAATTGACACTTTGGACTCAAGGTAGAGTTACATAAATATAAATTAGTTGACCATACCGGACCACATGCTCAGTTGATGTAACTCAGTTTGCAGTGTTGACTTATTCCTGCAGAGGAGTCAACTTAGTGTTAAACAGCCACATAAAGCCTTGTTATATCTTTTGCATTTCCCCCCCTTCATTTTGACACTTCACACTCATCTGCCAGCCAGTTTGACTGCTTTTCTCATTCCATACAAGTCTGTGTTTGTAATTTGGTACCAGCAAAGGTACCAAACTGAGGCTAAATTTTCTGCAACGTTTTATCTGCCAGCTGCCTCTGCCTATTTGCTGTCTATCCCTCCTGTGTGCCAGCTGCTCTCAGTAACCAGCTTCTTGATAGCCACAAGGTTCAAACTTAAAAGCTTCTCACACTTTTGTTCAGTACCTCCATGTTTGGTTTTTTTCCCTCGCTTTCTATCCAATCAGCAAAACAAGATATAAAGACCCAGGTGTTGCCTCTTTTCCCAGTTGTGCCATGTGATTCCTGTCGAATAACTGTGATCATGGGGTCAGGATTCTTTTGTATTTTTACCTTCTAGGTACAACCAGCAATTCCCTTCTCAAGTGGAGCATTTCCAGGTAACACAGTAAGATGTGGCAAAGACTGCAACAAAGATGACGTGAAAGGAAATTTTGAGGTGAGGGTAAAGGTAATAAAGGTCACAGCTATAATTACCTCCATGTAGGGGAATTAAGACTGAGTACTGCATCATCTTGCATCTGAAACCTCTTAATATATTCACACACATTAACAGAGATTCCTCTGCCTGTGTTCTGAGCCAGGCAGCTCTGTAAGCAGGAAGAAACTGGCACAGGGCACGTTACAGTGAGGCATTACACAGAGTAATGGATCCACTGTGAGCAAATCTCACCAGCATGGGCCTCTGCAAATATACCCTGGATGTTCCCTTCCAGTAGCCTGGGCTTGTGTCTTCCCCCTTATGACTGAGTATCCTAATATAGGAATTGTACATAATTTTACCTCTTCCTCTCAAATGAAATTCACACTTTCTCCATCTCCCTCATGGACACACAGAGTGCTTTCACACCTTCCATCCCTGCGATTCTCAAAGACTTGCGTTTGCATTCATTCCCACACTTTTGATTATGAGAAACTCTTATGATACCCATATGATTTTACCTTTCTTTACTATTATGAGTATCCCTGATGATCCTTACTCTGGGATTCCTCATCAGAGACCAGTGGGACTTGTGGACTTAAATAGCTGCATAAGAATATTGAGGAAACGAGCCAAGGCTGCATGACAGTGTTCTTCTGTGTCCTGAGAAGAGAAGGCCATTATATGCAACTTTTGAAAACACATGGGATCTTAGGTCAGGCTCTCTGTGTATCCCTGTTCTGTGCATCACACAATCAATCACTAGAACTACGTGGAATTTCAACGAAGCTGTAAACATACACATCATGACACACGATAACTGTGACTGTGTTCTCCAGAGAGGACACTTCAAAGGTCACTTGCAACAGTGTGTGAGGATGTAAACAACACCTGACAGCTACACTTGCATTTACCCATGAATATGGGTATCAAAGATACAGGAGATGGACCTGTGTACTCTTGATATCCCTTGGATTTTTCATTTTTGGAGTCAAGCATAATTTAACTCACTGCTGAGGCACTGTGCTCCTCTCCCGGAAAGTGATGGGGAAACTTTTAGCATGTTGGAGGAAGGAGAGCATAACTTTTACTTACAATGACCAACAATGAAAATGCTTCAATGCTACCACTCATCAGGAGAAAAAGGGCTTCAGAAACATGGGCTTCAGTATAGTCTGAAGGGGCCTAAAACCTCTTTGTTACAATCAAATACTTTATCTTTCCCCATAGGCTGCCTGAATGTTGAATGTCAGTTTTCTCCAAAATGTATTTATAATACCTGTATTACATAAGCTTTGATATCAGTATTCCACTTGGATATCCTTGACTTTTCTGTTAGTACAAAGAATGATGATTAGAAGTTTTTTGACCAAAGCTTTCCTGACATACAATGTTAAAAGACTTCTGTCCTTATCTTTGCCAGTTACGGCATGACAAAGATTAAACCATTAACCACACACAGGCCTGTAAAAAAATCTGTTTTGATCATGAGACTAATGCCTTCAGTACTTGAAGTGATGATGTGCCAGTTCTGTTATTTTGACATGATAAAATAATACAGAGTATCTACTTCATACTTTCATCTCTTGAACTTCTCTTGAAAGGAAAGTGAGGAATGAGAGACTACAAAAACATATAATGTAAACATGACTGCATGACAAACCACAGAAAGGAATGAAAGTTAAGTGCTGAAAGCCTGCTGATGTTTCTTTTATTCTTTTCTTGCATGAGTTATGCAAACTCTGTTGTTTCTCCACTGCTTATTGATTTATTGCTTGATGGTATTCTTGAAATTCAAAACTTTCTTGGATGCTGCTTTAATACTTGCCTTCTTAAATCCCCTTTATTAACCCTAACATAAACAACTTGGCTTCTTGTCCACCAGAGTTTAAAACTGTAATAGTGGTGTTAACTTCCAATTAACAAACACTTATTAACTATTCTTTTTAAGCAGGGGAGAAAAATTAAAGAATAACTGCTTTGAAGCATCAGCTCTGGTGGTGACAAAACCATGATCCCAGTCGTCAGCTACCCGCTAACTCAAAGTAGGGTCAACTGGAGCAGATTGCTCAAAGCTGCAGTGGACATCAGGCAGTCCAAGTCTTGAGGACTGCAAGGTTGTTCACAAATGATGAGAGAATCTCCCATCAAAATGCAGGATGTAAGAGAAGTCTGAAGGAGTAGGGAGTAGCTGCAGCGTGGATGTCCTGTCTATATTGCCACATCTTTGTCTGCCATCCAACCAACTGCCTAAAGCAAATGTGTCTGATGGACTGGTTTCTCCTTAAACTCACTGAGTGTGAGAGGGGTGAGGCCCTGGAACAGGCCAGAGAAGTTGTGGCTGCCCCATCCCTGGAAGTGTTCAAGGCTAGGTTGGAATAGGCTTTGATCACTAGTGAAAAGAATCCCTGTCCATTACAGGGTAAAGAGGAACGAGATGATCTTTAAGGTTCATCACAACCTAAATTATTCTGTGGTTCTATGATTCTATGTCCAAGATTAAATCTACAGAGAATGACAGATGCAAGCCTGTTTACTCAGGTCACCAAGGGCAGCGTGATCACATCACTGAAATATAAAAGTCAGGTTAATATACTCTTTAACAGAAAAAGAGATAGGATTTAGATTGGATATTAGGAAAGATTATATCATGGAAAGCATTGTCAAACTTGGAAACAGGCTGCCCAGGGAGTCACCAGTGGAGTCACCATCTCTTGAATTATTTTAAAGACATGTAGATGTGGCACTTAAGGACATGGTTTAGTGGTTGACTTGGCAGTGTTAAGTGAACCATTTGACTTGATAATCTTAAGGATCCTTTCCAGCATAGAAAATCCCATAATTCTTAGATTTTAGGCTGTATTAGCTGGGGCTTGGCTCCAGGTTGACAGCCAGTCTGGCATGACTGCTGAGTCGTGTTTCCTGCTGTGGGCCAGGGCACGGGGGAGGCTCACGCTGGCTCCCAAGGAATCCTGTGGACAAATCCCACACTGCTTCTCTGTTGAGCGGGTGCTGTCATTCCTGAGGGATTTGGATTTAAAAGGGAGTAGGCAGTGCTTGGCAGGCTGCAAGTTTGAAGTATTGGTTAATTAAATTCCTTGTAGGTTTTCCCTTCATGATAATGCTAAACCCAGGGATAAGTTGTCCTGGCAACAGCTTTGGCTACTGTTCTTTCCACCCTTGCTTTTAGGATTGTGATTAGAGGTACTTGAGTATGTAAATCACCATCTGAGGCTGGTGGATGTATTTATTTATTTCCCAGAAAGTGGTGCCCATATGAATTGAAAATACAGTGCACTTTCACTTGCGTTTGAATAATAAAACAATGTACTCACTCTTCAGAGCTCAGTCTTTAGCCAACAACATATATATTATTCATTATTTCAAAATGTAATAAAGATACATACTTAATATCTGCTTTCCAATTAAACTTTATGAGTGGGGGCTGACTGTGGTTATATTTTTTGGCTGTGCTTTTTAATTTTCTTCTAATGCCTTCCTGGGAATTCAAGAGGCAGCTTCAAGCATAAACATGTTGAGTGTTAAAATAGTGCAGTGTATTTTATGGCCAAAATGTTATTACACAGATTTGTGGGGCTGTCAAATGTGGTGACTGAAAGTAGATGTTGAACCCGCTACACTTGATTTCTTCAGTAAGCTTCAGTATTTGCAATTTCAGATGAAGCCAATGGAACCAGAGATAGGTGGCCTGGTCTTTTTTTGTTTGAGGAATGGTGTCAATTATTAGTTGAAAACTGTGGATTCTTGGTACTCCTACAGATCCAATCACTTATTCCTTATTCTTATTCTTCACTTATGAGTCCTCACGGATAAGTGAGATGTGCACCATAGGATTACATTGCTTTAGTTAGTTCTGTTTATAGGTTGGGTTCTTTATAAAAATTATAGTTTTAGTCTCAGGCACTTCTTCTGGGAGAGGGGTAACTAATTAAACTGGTAGGCTTGTGCAGTTTTCTTTACTGCCTTCATCTTGTTCTTCCCATGATTAGATACCTGGCAGATGACATTTTGGCACGTCTGTGTGGCTGAGACCTTGGAGACAGAGGTCATCATCTGTATTGGAAGGGACAGTCCCCTCCTGCCAACAGACTGGTGGAGTAGGGCAGTAGCAATAGCAAATGACTAATTGAGATGCTTGTGTTATTTAGAAAATACCATATGACAGCATTTATACTTTTCTTTAAATGACCCACGTTATTCTGTTTCCAATGGCTTGAGATGGAGCAGTGACTGTGTCTATAACTGGGTTTGTTTCATTGGTTTCTTTTTCCTGCCTGAAGCCAGCAAAGATTGTCTCTATCCACAATACAAGTCCGTGGCCATATTGGAAGAAAAAATTGGAAGGACAAATGCAGATATCACATCCTATGACTAAATGACTAAAGAGCTGCTGAAGAAGGAAATGGAGGATGCATCAGTTTTGAAATTACAAAACTCCAGTAAGGACATTTACACTGGTCAACACAGGCTGAAATGTCAGTATGTCAACCAAGCAGGCAACACGGCTCAGGGCAGGTGACAGTGGCTGTGAAACAGAACACCCAGATCTCTCAGTGCCCAGCACTTTGTTAACTGATACGTTATGGAGGCACTTTCCTTTGGTCTGTCTAGCTAATGCTGATGGAAAGGGGATGCCTCCAAGAACTGCTCTCCCAAGGACTGTTATTTCTGTGCCTGAATCATTTCCTGAAGGGATTTATTATTTTCCTGCGGCTCCAGAAAAAGTCTAAGGAAATTTGCATCAAAACTCAGCCATTAAAGTTATGTCAGGTAAAACTCTCTGCTATTTTCATGCCTCCAATACAAAACCAGCAGAAGCTGCTGCTGAAGACACAGCTGGCTGTCTGAACCAGGCAGTTATCAGGTGACATACCTGTGGCTGGCTGGCAGCCCAGCCTGCAACCCAATTGAGTGTGTCTAAATGGAGATCTCCAGCAGGTTAAAGAGAAAGGATGGTTCTGTTAGCAATTCTGTGCCAAAAAGCATGGGAAAGTATTTTCAAGGAACAAGTAAAAGGGCTATGCACTTTCCAGAATGATGATAGGAAATGGGAATCGAGAGTTGGAAAGGTTTCTGGCTCTGGGAGGCAGTGGGTCTGCTGGTGATGATGAGCACAGACATTGGGGAATGGGTTAAAACCAAGAGAGCTCAAGAAACTTCTGAAGACGGGAAACCAAAGTAAAGGGAGATTATTCTGCAAATGAGCAGCTCACTTGGTAAGACGGGTAGTTTTTTTGCTGTGGATAACTGATTCTCTTACTAAGGAGACAGGGGAATCATACAGTTTCAATCCTCAATACCAGAAAAGCAGCCAGATTTCTGGAGAAGGAGGATGCTACCAGAGGAGGTTAAATTAATAATAAAATGAATTAAAATGAGAACTCAGGATAATATAAAAAGGTCTTGAGAATAAAATGAATCAAAGTATCAAGAGACGTGGAAAGCAGATCTTTGATTAGCTTTATGCCAATAACTGGGAGGTGGAGTGAAAAGTAGTAAGGATTTGAAATTATTTCTGTGTAAGAATTTATGAATAGTCTTGACATTTATAAAGGCTGATAGGAAGGTCTGTGTGACTTAAAATTTTAAAAAAGAACCCCATGGTGATTTTTGTGAGTGGACTATCCAAAAAGACAGAAATTCTGAAGATCACTTACAAGTTGCCAGACCAATCACAACTTGACAAGATCTGCAGCAGTTCACCAAGGCAAGACAGAGAGCAGTATGACTGACCTCTCATTTTACAGCAAGGAGAAGCTGTACCAACATACAGGATGGGAGACTGTGTGAGATACGTTTGAGTTCTAAAAGAACTGAAAGAAGATAAAGTTCTTTATTTTTTAACATCTAAGCTTGGGGAACTCTAACTGAAACATCATTTTGAAAGATTAAGAGAAATAGATCACAAACCTGAAAGATAGGGTTGCTTAGGTACAAATGATTTTTGCTTGATTACATTTGCAAGCAAAATAACAGCACTAAGATCAATGGACTAAAATAGATACTTGATGTTTTTAAACTTTCTGTTCCACAGAAATGAAAACAACTAAGAGGTAAATCAGCTGTGGAAAAAACTATCAACAAACTGATGAATTATGATTGAGAGAGGCTGCAAAATGTTTCATTGCATGCTTGAAAGCCACATTCTGACAATGGGAAACAAACACTTTGCCACTTCTGAAAACAAAACAAAAGAGTTAGAAGCTTGAGTCAGGGGTGAGGTGAGAGGTCTCTGTAAAAGCAGTGTGAATTAGTGGGGCACTGGTAGGGAAGAAATTTGATACATATTATGGAAGCAGGTACCATGTATTTCAGTGCTGTTATATGTAGTATTTCATAATATTTCTGCAGGTTTTACCACAATGGTGAAGCAATGAGTAACCAGCAACAGGTAAAGTTTAGCAAGAGCCACAATGAAGATTCTGGCTTATCCCTAAGGTGAAGATTTAAATTGCTTTCTAATACCAGTTTAGTTCAGACAGGGTTAATACAACAAAACGTTATGTTTCTTTCATTTAGTTCATCTCGTGCTTATATGCAGAACTGTTCCTCTGCTTGTTTTCTATGTTCAAGGAATTAAAGACATTGGAGGGTCCAGTGCAGGATCATGGTCTGGTACTGAGTCCATAGTTTATTACAATGACCTGCAAATATTAAGTAGATGTTTTTTTCAGAGTGTTTGGTTCTGTTTTCTAGGATATGTGCATATGTACTGCATTTGTGGACTTCGCCATTCACTCAGCTCTGAGTTTGATTCATAATCCACTGTGTAAAATACTTGTATTGTAAGGCCTTTGAAGAAGAAATTTGTTTCTGGAAACCTAAAATATATCCAGAGTCTGTAATATCACAGGAAAATTGAGTTTTTTGAGGCATCCACAAAACAGAATGAAAATAAAAGTTATCTCTTCTTGTAAATATGCATTTATTTCAGCTACTTCCTATGCACCCTGAATCCTATGTGCCCCTCTCTCTTTTTCCTCATAGCATTTTTTCTTGGCAGGGTTCTTAGCTGAAGTTATTGACGGAGAAGTTTAGTGCAAAAGTCAGCATCTAATAACTTGCTAAGACTTTACTGGAAAACAAACTGAGGGATGCTTCCTCTACTCCAGGCTGTCAGAGAAACAAGCATCCTGCAGTTTTGGATCTGCATCTTCTCTGTTTCTCTGTTGCATTTGTATTGCTTAAAGAGATGGCTACAAAGACAGAGAAAACTAACTGGGCTCTAAAGGAAACTCTGTGTTTTCAGCCTGGACCAGACTGGGCAACAGACAAAGAGCTTTTTCCAGCTGCAAGCCAGCTGTGCTCTGCAAGACCAGGGAAGAAGTCATTACAGGGCTTTCATATTTCTATTCTGCAAAGACAGCACACCTTACAAGCTGTATCCACAGGGGTACATGTGCATATAGGGATGTTGTATCTCTGCAACATCCCCCACTTTCTCTCTTCATCTGGTAGTTGAAATCAATCCTTCAGGGCTATTAGTTCAACTCATGACACGGGCCCAGCAAAGTGGCAGGCCAGTGCACTCTCAGTGTCTCAATAAATATATCTCCACATTTTAGACTGAAAAGTCTATTAGCTGGCATTATGCTGCTTGTGCAACCCTCTTTGTCCTTCTTCTCCTTTAATTTTGAACACTTTCAGTTGGAGAAAAAAGAAATCCTCCATGGGTGTCCCTTGTGACCCACGGGGTAACTTCAGCAGCCCATCCTTGTGTCTACACTCTGTTGAAGGTGACAACATTGCCCACCTGCCTGCTGGTGGCTGAAGGCATGAGATGCATTGTGCTAATTCAGATGCTGTCTGTTCCATATATACTCCCCAGGATGAGGTGCTTGGGCCACCTTAAGCCAAGGCAATTCATCTGGTTTGTGGTTCATTTCCTTCTCCTCCAAAAGCCCTTTGGATACTACCTCCTGACCACTCAGAGAAGGGGATGGGTAACATTAGCATTGCCCTGCTCTGGCTTCCCAGGACCTCTCTGCTCCCATGAGCCTGGTATAACTCTCGTGAGACAGGAATGCTCTTGTGAAAAATGGTATCTGGGAACAGACTAGAGAAATTATCCTGTAGTTAATAACAAGAGTTGTTTCCCATGGACTGCAGATTTTTCATCCATTAGTCATCAGAAGAGAAGATTATGGAGGGAAATGTAAACTTCCCAGGTTTGTGAAGATAAGGAAATGTCTTAATTACAAGTGTTGATATGACAACACCACCTTCTCCTCAATATGAAAATCAGAGAAAAGCAGATAGTGTGGTGATATTGCTGCCCACCTCCAACTCAGGGGAATGGCCTCCACCATAGGGGACTGTGTTAAAAATTGTTCACAAACCTTGCAAACACTTCATATCCATGCCTACTTTATATCTATGCCTTTGATTTCATAGCTGCGCTTTCAGACATTCTGTTGCCATTTCTCTTTATATAGGTGCTCCTGGCCTTCTCTTCTGTTTTGCTAAACTTTTTGTGTTTGGGCATTAAACCTTTAATGACCTCCTTCATGAGGTTTCAGTTCTTGTTCCTTTCTTAGTACTCTCAAATCCCAAATTTAATCTCTGAGTTAGTTCATTTCATTTGCAAGCACTGTCACCCCTTTTGTTTTTCTCTTCAGCCAGATCCTCAGGCTTTTCACTTTTTTTTCCCTCTGTGTAGTTCTGTTCCCCCATGAGCTCTTCCTCAGGAGTTTATTATTTTAATAAAATCACTGTTTGGATGAATTCTGTCCCATCTGGATAGGGTTTCTCTACCTCAAAATGACATTTACACATCACAGAAGGAAAATCTTCCTTCTTTTTTTTCTTTGTATTAGCTCTCCAGTTATTCAGTGAAGTGCCTATTCTGTCCTCTCCCTCCTTTGCTCTGAGTAATATGTAATAGTGCAGAGGTTACTTTTACAAAAGTCACCCTCACCTTTTGTCCTACACCTTATATTAGTTCCTCTAATTTCTTGTCTGATTGCAGTCTGGTTCTGGTGACCTTGCTGCCTTGAAGTGTGCTGATTTTTTTTCATGTTCCTTTCTTATAATGTAACTTAAGAAATTTTACTGCTGCATTTGCTTTATGGGACCACGCTTTTTTAAATTCTGAAGGCCCTTGGCAAAATACTATAACTTTATAGGTCAGTACATCCTCCTAACCTAGAGGGAGATCTGTACTTGCAGCTGAATCTTCATATGTGATTTCTCATGGTAAGTTCATTATTCTTGCATAGACATGTCAGTGAATGGTTTTAACTGTGGAGTCTTTCTCATTCTGCAACATCACTTCATTTAAGATCCCCCCTGCAGCTCTGGCCAGTAAATACCTCCTTACTGTCAGTATGTGCTCTTCTTCCACTATCCAAAGGCTCAGTATTGTCTTCCCACTACCCTCAGACAGATGCCTAATGCCAATTTAATCCAGGAACAGAATTTGGGAGTGAGTACAGCAAAATCAGGGTAGGGTTGACAGTTATGGCCCCTATAACAGCCACAGAGGGAATGAGGCATATCTAAGTGACTGATTGTTATGCATAAAAAAATCTTCACCAATCATAGATTATTTGTCTGCAATTCCACTCTCATTTTTCACTAGTTATTGTTAGTGTTATTTGACATTCCATCTTCCAATTTGCTGTGGTAATGGACTCAAGGCTGACAAACAAAGTGATGAAATACTGCTTACCTCAGTTTTATTTCTTCTCTGAATAAAACCCTGGTGGACAAAAACGTCTTGTATAGAAAACTACTGATGCAATTCATGATCATTCAGCATCTCATCTCTTTGGAGCTGATCCTACAGCCCAAGTTTTTTTCTTTATTCCAGCAATACAGAATTATATTGCCAGCAATATAAAATTTGTTAATTGCCTTACTAATTGGTTGTATGCTTTGCTTACTGCATTGAAACAGGGTTTCCTACTTTTACAAGTGTAGGAGATTATTAAGTGTGCTCATATCTGAAAAATTGTGACTCTCCAAAGTTCCACAGGTGTTTATCTTTGTTGATTCATGCAAGGTTTTGGTACTGGGAACAGACTGGGACTCCAGACAGGATCTCCTGGTACTCTGTGCCCTGTCCGTGTTTGTCCTGGGGTAAGCCAGGACCTTCTCCACGTTACTGCATGAGGATGGCAGAATTATCAAGTTCTGCTGACCTTTCTGTTGCATTATTGGGAGGGGGAGAAACTGTAATTCAGGCTGAAGCTTTGAGTAGCATAGTCCAAATACAGCAAGACTTCATAATATCATCTTTTCTGGGAAGTTTTCTGATCTGCAATCAGTCAAAAGCTTTCTGCTGAAGAGGATTCCCTTGTAGAACAAAAGTCTGACAAGGTAGAGTATTTATTCATTTAGTTATCTTGTAAATAAACTACCTTAAATTAAAAATTATCGGCTTTTACTGTGTATCTGGAACATACCTAGCTGACTCCTTCTGCCATAGTCCATCCACAGTGGCTGAGCACTGAATAATGCTGTACATCTAATTTATGTTGGCGTATCTTGAGGTTCACTTTTACCCCAAGTGATTAGGCTTCAAGAAGCTGAATGCTTACAAACTTACTATAAAATGAGACAATTTAGCAGAAATTTGAAGAAATACCCTTCTGAATATTTTGATTTTTGTTCCTGATTTCTTTTTCTGAGGAAATTTTTGTAAATTCTTGACCAATGTTATATGCCCTGTTTTGTGACTCCTTTGCCATACATAGATCAGTAGAGATCTGTGGATTGTGAGAACACAGCCCCAACTTTGTTTCAAGAGGAGAAATTGTGCATGCTGTAATGAAAGGGATTCCCTGAGATGCAGCAAAGGAGTAACTTATTTTCCTTTGTAATTTTTCTCTCTGTATCTCCCTGAAGTATTTTAATTTGTTTTTATGTGGATCAGAAAAATTCAAGAACTGTGAAGAGTTCCATGAGACTGACATGACTTCTGAAAAGCTGCACAAGGTAACTGGAAAGAATTTGTAATGAAAAGATGGTTTATTCTTAAAAGCTGAAGAGATTAGCATTTTTCTGTAATTCATTGAATTCATGGCTGATATGCCAGGGATAGAAGTGTAATAGAAACATCTTACTTCAGAGGATGACTGCATATTTTTTACCGCTCGTGTTTGATTGCAAATTTTTTGATGTGTTGAAAGTTAAAAATTGCACAATGCTCGGGCAAGAAACCAACTATATCCAGTTCAGAAAGGTTTCTGGAGAGTTTTTCATTTTTTTGAGGATTAGCATAAAGCTTGCTCGCAGCATTTACAGCTGCTTTAATTCAATTGTAGTTGACACAATGTGTACATTTACACCAGACAGTCTCCACACTGGGAAATCTTAAGAGATTTAAGCTGCCTATTTTTATCCAGACAGAAATAGGCAGTGCAATTTTCTCCCCTTTGTCTTATGCTATCATCTGGTGTCACCAAATGATATAAAATTTGCTTTAATGTCAAAATGATTGACATTGCATATTCTTAAAGTCTATTTTGTTTGTTCATTGTTACTTACAGCTAACAGTTGATTCTAACTACTCATTAAGGTACCATTTATTATCATCTGCATTAAACATATTCCAAAAACTCCCAAGAAAATCTCCTGCAAGAGTACTTGGATAGCCCTACTTGGACAGCCCTACTTGGACATCATTTATTAGCAAAACTCTGATGAAACTGATGGAAACATTGGCTACTTCAGGGCTGTAAATCCAGCCACTGCCTTGCCAGAAGTGAGAAATGCTTAAAGCTCTTAGACATTAATTGATAAAATATGTCCTTAGGATGGAAATTGAGTCTCTGCAGGCTCCCAGCCTCTTGCCAATACAAAATCTTCACTGTGACTAACAGGGGACTGCCTGCTTGGGGGTTGCTCTCAGTTTGACACCTCGGGAAGGAGGCAGCTGAGGTACCCAGAGCCTGCCCCAGAGTTCCTGCCCAAATTCCACACAGCTCTTGCCCCAGGCTGGAGCAAGAGCTGAAGGACCGTGGGCAGGTGTTGCCCTGACTTCTGCAGTCTTTGTGTGTGTTCATTCTTTGATAAAGTTTCTCACACACTTTCTGTAAACATAGTCATGTTTTGTTAACTGTACTCTATTGTTTTTAATTCTTTCTCTGGGGGTGGAGATGTTTGATGGACTGTTTTGTTAACCAATGGGGATGGAAGAGGTGGTAACCTCATCCTCCAATCCATGGTCATTCCTAGAAACATATACATATGAAAAGAATAAACAGCCAGCTCTCTTTTCCTGGCTGGGTGGTGATCTGAAAAGAATTCGAGTCTGGAGTGCTTCTTTTCGTGTCCTAGAGCCACAGGCAGGGAGGCAAAGGCTCAGCTCACCCCTGGAGACAAATCCTGCATCTGCACTGGAGCAGCCTCTGATCCAGTTGATGCTGGCTACCATTTGTTATGGAAAACCTTCCACTTCTTGTGGAATGACATGAGAGAACCGAGAGGGCTGCGTGGGGAGTGGGAAGAAGAGGGATGGCTTGGTGCAGGAATTACGTCAAAGTTCCAAACATCCCCAAAAATATGGATGTGCTAAAAAAGGTGGGAGGGGGGCAAAACTAAATGGGAAGCATAAAATATAGGTACATTTGAGATTGCAAAGAGGACTTTTTTTCAGTTTGATAAGTTCCACAGAGGAAAATAAACAACAACAACAACAGTAACAATAGTAACAATAATAATAATAATGATAATGATAATAATAATAGTAATATTGTGATTTTATGGGCAAACATTTGGAAAAAAGAGCATGGAAGAAATTTTACTTAGTTACTTACACCCCTAGATAGGTGTCAGAGACACTCACAGCCCTTTTGTTCTCCCTGAATATAAACAATCCATACTGGTGTGCTCTGCAGCCTTATTCTCAGCAGCCTTATTCTCTGTGCTATTCTGGCTCCAAAGGCACTGTGCCTATTGGAAGCAAAATGCTGCTAGAGACCCAGGGGAGAGGCATCATACCACCTGCTCAGCCCCATGGCACAAAACATGCCTTCAGGGATGACAAGAAAAAGTTAATTCTCCACTAACTTTTCAAATCAAGAGCTACAAGCTGAATTTTCCATTGCAAATCTATCTTTACTTTTCAATTTTATCCATGCATGGAACAAGTTTGGAGCTTCAATCACTTGTTTTTATATTTGTGGTGTTAAGAGACCCCAAATCTAGAAGGAAAGCATTAGCTTGGAAGTAAGACTCTAGTTTGTTTCTTCCAAACTTAGGAACTTCTAGCACTTGGTATGTAGCTTTAATTAAGAGCAACTAACCCCAAAAAACACTGCTTCACCTAAAAAGGGAAGTTAATAAGCGGTTGGGAAGGAGTTGAAGGGAAAACCTAAGGGTCCAGTTTACCTTGAATCTGTTGTGGTTTTAAGCCCAGATAGAGATTGAAACACCACACAGCCTCTCACCCAACCCCTCCCTACTCCCCACCACCCCAGTGGAATGGGGAGGAGAATTGAAGTAAAACTTGTGTGTTGAGATAAGAACAGTTTAACAATTGAAAATAAAGTACAATGCAATAATAATGGTAAATAATAATTACAATAAAAAGGGAAAAAAATCATGTACAATTCAATTTCTCACCAGCCACTGACTCTAATATCCTTAAAAATCAGTGTATTTGTTCTTGCTTTTGGAAGAGAATTTTTGGTTTTCTTAGACTTTAACAGCAAGGTGATTTATTTTAAGTCCAGCTACTCATGATAAATCCTGGTTTTTTCACAATACCTGCAAAATTCCATGAGTTCAAAACTCATGAGGGAGGTTCCCACAGACCCTGAGATTCTTAAAATAAAAGGTTTCAATTTTCCATCTTGTTGCTGATCCCATCAATTAAACTGCATTCATTGCAGCTTGGCAAACTTAATTGCACACTTTGAAAGAGAAGAAACAAAAATCAGAATGATGCAGAAAGATGAGATTTTTTTTAAAAAAACCGTCATCTCTCAGAGCAAGAAAAAAAAAAGTAAAGAGACCATAAGAAATGGAAAGCTGACAGGACATAATTTTGATTGTAGGTTTATCTTGCTATATTTTGGTGGGGAAATTAGGCCTTTTTAACGGTGCTGAAAGCAAAAGATTTGAAGGGAAGCTGGTTTTTCATTTAAATTTTATTTTATGTAAAACAAAAAAATACAAAATGGCCAGAAGTCATTGGAATGAAACTTATCAATCCCATTTTTGACTCTGTGTTTTGCAAGAATGGAATTTACCTAATAAAGACCAAAAGAAAAGCAGTTGCTTCTTGTACTCATATCTAAGACCTATAATATTTTGGCAGCTCATTCCTAGTAAAAATCAGGGGACAGCAATCACATATCTTGCTATTACACATGCATAATTTACCTCAGGAAAGATAAGAGTGGGTGGGAGTTATTTTTATCTTCACATGGCAACAAAACCCCTTCCACCCACGTTGCCAATGCAATTTACAGAGGGTTAAAGGGACTTTGATTTTTTGGGAAGGGAGGGGAGTCAGTAAGGCAGAAATGCTTGAAAGATGAAGTAATCCTTACTTCTAATCAGAAGAATTTAGACTCTCCAGACCCTATCACGGAGCCAGCTAGAGAATTTGTTGCTATCTGTGAACAACTTTAGAAGAAGGGTATGAACTTGAAATGTGCCCAGAGGAATCAAAACTGCCTTTATTCTGTGTGGTACTGGGTGTAGCCTAATGATTGCTCTGGAATGGCTGTTACAGCCAACACTTGCCAGAGTGTGAGTTATTGTGGCTGGGTCTTATCATGACTCCAGCTGCACGGGGAGGAAGAAAAATAGGTCAGCAGAAGACAGCTCAGACGTGTGGGCTATACTCAAAAGGGTGACAGCATCCTTCTGAGAGCACCCTTTTTGTTACCTGACAGGCTTTTTCTGGACTCATAGAGTAATTTAGCTTGGAAGAGATCTCTGCAGATCCTCTGGCTTCACCTCTCACTGAAAGCAGGATCAACTGCTCGGTGGAAATCTAGGAGGTCATTTCCAATGTAAAGGATTTAAAGTACTGCTGAAAGTCTGAGTTGTTTGTTTTTCAGCAGTAATGCAGCTCTTTGGGATTATTTTATTGGATTATGAGGTGCTGTTTGTAAGACAGATGCTCAGCATTTACATGCCTTGGGCATGGACATCTTCTAAAAATCCTGTATAGGACTTTTAGGAAGGCTTCTGTTTTGACCCAGCTGACTCATGGTAATAAAGTTGTAAAGGTAAGGGCAACAGCACAACCTTCATTTTTCTGGCAGGACAAGGAGGCACATACTCACTGTTTTTCAAAATATCATCTTTTCTTAGGTTCCATGGTTTTAATCAGGTCAAATGCACAGCGTGAACCCTACATTCAGGGACTCTGAGTTCTGGTCTGCTAGGAGTTTGCACATACAGGAAAATGAAAAATACACATGCAATGGACTGGAGTCCTCCATTTTAGGACTTTGCTTTTGGGTAGGCTTGAATTCCAATTTTAGAGAAGGATGAGAAAGGTGCTTCATATGTTATTGAGTCATCTTACCCCGTTTATACCTGAATTCAAAGAAATTACAAATACAATGCTTAAAACCAGCACTTCAACACCTATTTTACCCACAGATGCTCTCAGAATGTCTAAATGTGACCTGACACAGGTGTAAAGGCCTGAGCATGTGTGCCTGTTAAGGAGGGAGGGGAACCAACCTGGTCTAAGTGAAGTAAGAGAGAGACAAACTTGAGGGCTTTCAGCCCTCACATTTGAATGGACACTGAAATCCAGCACCTGAACGCTGCTTTAACCAACACAGGACATCCAAGGTTTGTTAGAGCTTAAAGTACTTTGAATCCAAGGAATTGGTGCAGTCACTGGTGTCTCCTTGACACCCAGAACTGACCTTTCCCACCCTGCTGGGCTGTATCTGTCTGAGATGTCAATCTTTGTTTAACAGCTGCTGCTCACAAATTCTGTGTGTCTTCGTGGTCAGTGTGTGATGCCCTCCTGGCCCTGAGCTGCTGGAAGGCACATTTTTCTCCGTGGCTGGATTCCCATTTAACAGCAGGGTCCCCAGCAGCAGAGAGGACCTGTCTGGAGGGAAGAGGGGCCGGTGGCCCACGTGGACAATGACAGTGTGTCCCAGCTAAGAAGGAGTTGACCTCCAGACCTGAATGATCCATACAGGCAAATTGTGTGAAGACACTCCAAAGCACAAGCTGATGTAATCCTGCATGTTTGGATTTTTTTTGGATAACATTGAAGTCATCGACATAATTACTATGTAACAAAAAACCTCTGATGTTTTTTTTCTTTTCCTAAAAATGCATCATTTAACTTCCTTAGAGGAATCTACAATTACTTTCCCTGAAACATACTGACTGAAGCACATCTATTTCGTATGGTTTGCTTAACATGTTCTGAGAGAAATATGATTAAATTTCATGAATAGGGTCCTTCCACTTGCATGCATGCCTTGATTCAGAAATTCAAAGTCAGTGAGCAACTCTAATAGAAACAGTAGTCTTTATAAGGAGTTGCACAATATATAGTAGCTTTCTAATTTGTTGAAAAAGAAGGGTTATATTTTTCATTCCAGTGTCAACCTTGCTTTCTGCCTTATAGCTCTAATACACATGATAAATAATTTGATTCTACAAATAATTGCAGATGATTTATCCGACAAAGTATCTGTTGTCTCCATAAAGCAGAATTGAATCGAACAGGATCCCAAGCCTCCTGTTATTCTTCACCATAAATGTGGCACTAATTTGTCCTCCAATTGCCCTCACTGCTGATTGTACAGGGTAGCCTGTGCCATACTACTGTGGTAATATGCATGAATATATTTGTGAAATGGCTAAAGCTGTGCCACTTGATGGGAAAGGAGGGAGGGCAGACACCAAGACACCTGTAGGACATTCCTAGTGCTGTGCACGGGCCAGACCCCAAGACAGAGCAGGAAGGGTGATGGTCACGTGTGTGGGAAAACTGAAATTTTTGCTTGTGGGAAAATGTTTCCAAAGCTGAGAGAACTTGGAAAGGCAGGGGTTTGTGTTTGCCATAGGCAAATCTGTAGGTCATAGGCATATTGATGTTCTTCAGACATTCCTCTCCTTTTCCATTTTTCTTTGCATCTCTCTCTTTGCTTTCTTTCTACATAAACATCTACATAGGTCAGAGACCTCTTAAAGGTTAAAGCAGTCTATGCTGTATTTATTCCACCTGTCCAGTGCTACTTGAAATGTAAGATTTTCTGCTCCCAGCCCTGAATTTTTCTCCCACCAAATAACCGAGGGAGAAAATGGACTCAGGGTATCTGAGCAGAAGACTAAACAAAAGTCTTTGACTAAAATACTTTGAAATGATAAAACAGAACTGTATAACCAAGAACTCCCCTAAAGCAGGAAAACCACTGTAGCTTCATATAAACTGTTAACTACTGTTCACATATTTCATTTTCCTTCCTATTTTCACCCTGCAACCTTTTTAAGGTCTGATTTAATTGCTGGAAAGCAAACGTTAGAGGAGTTATTTCACAACATTAGTGCAGAAATACTTGAATGTAGTTTTATAAAAATAAAAGCAACCCACAATTGGAAGCATTGTGTAGGAATATTAACCCCAAATTTCTGTTAGGAGCATTTTGAAGAATGTGCAGCAAGTTCAATCCCTGTGAGGGCCTGTCACCAAGAGTTGGACTTGACCCTTGTGTGTCCCTTCCATCTCAGAATATCCCATGATATGGAAGTGTGACAAATGTGGTTCTTGCTGTAATAACAACACTGTCAAGCTGGACTCAATGCAGTGTCACTCTGTCCTTAAGACTCTCACATAAACTTGCAAGACTATTTTGTTATTTTTGCCACACAACACTAATGAAATCAATGGCATAAATAACCCATAATTTTCTGTGGGACTTTAGTCTTTATTAAAAACAAGGTTAATTATAGTGATGAGTTTTTAATATGTTGCTGTTTACCTTCATTTACAATGTCAAGGTCTGGGACTCTGGTGGTCAATTAAATTGCATCTTCAAATCTGTGGCAGTTTCTTGATTGACTCATTAGAGGTTAGGAGTAGGTGTTTGTTTATGCAGGTTTTTCTTTTCCAAACTTCAGCAGATACAAATTCCATGACCAGCAGCTCTCACACAAGAAATTGTTGTTGGTTCATTTGGAGCTGTGACCCTTGGATGTGGCAGGGACTCAGCTCTCAGAGTTGTATGGATCTGTAGTATTTCTAATTATAATATATATATATTATGTATACATTTGTTCCAGTTACTCCACTTTACACTGAAGCAATCAAATGCAGAATGTGATCCATGAACATCAATATAAGTTGGGCTATAAACAGTTCACCTTAAGCAAGTGCAAGAAACTAAAGGTAGTGACAGTCTCTTGTTCTGTTCCAGATGATGGGAATCCCAGCTGATAAATTTTTATGTTTTATATTCACTGTGTATGTGTGTGTGTAGGTCACTCATATGACACATGTTAATTAAACAACTTACATATTTTCCTTGCCTTAGGGACCTACCCTGCTCCATTTGATTTGCAAAGAATTTGCATTGCTACCTTTGGTCACAGTGACATTAGACACCTTCACAGGTCTGCAAGGGGAAGTGTGAATTACTCTCCTCATTATGTCTGTGTGTCTGGGAGATATTTGCACTGCATTATACATAATGCCAGATGATCAATGCCACCACTGTCCTCCAGCAAAGACACAGCATGGGAGAAAGAACCAAAGTGTCCAGCTTTATTCCCAGCTCAAAGGGCTTGGGAACTGTTGATCTGCTCTCCTCACTTCTCCTCCAACAACATCACAAGACTGACCTTTCATATATCAGGTTGTTAATCACAGATCTGTTTAAGTTGGAAAAGACCTTTAAGATCATCAAGTCCATTAAGTCAGCACTGTCAAGTCCACCACTAAAGCATGTCCCCAGGAGCCACATCTACACCTACACACAGCTACAAATCTTTTAAATACTTCTAGGGATGGTCCTTAGGACTGTCTGTTCCAGTGCTTGGAAACCCTTTTGGTGAAGATTTTTTTCCTAATACCCAATGCAAACTGCAGTGCTGCTGACACCCCTTCTTACTTCTCCAAGAACTGAAAATTCAAGCATTTCATGATGTCTTTTCTCAATACAGCATCCAACCATTGCATTGCCCACCAGTCCTTCTGTGTTCACAAACAACAGGTCCAGAGAGGCATTTCCATGAGTTGCCTCCCTTGCCACCTGTGTCAGGAATTTCTCTTCCACATACCCTGGGAATCTTCTAGAGTGTTTGCTCCCTGCTATGTTGTATTTCCAGCAGACCTCTGGCAAGCTGAAGTCTGCCATGAGAACAAGGCCAAGCAACTGTGAGGCTTCTCCCAGCTGCTTACAGAATATTTCATCTGCCTCTGCATCCTGGTTAGGTGCTCTGTGGCAGAATCCTGCTGTGATATCTGCCTTGTGATCATCACCGTCAGGCTCTAGACAGTCAAAACAGTCCCTAACACACAGGGTTAACCCATCACTCTCCTTCCTTGCCTGTCCCTGCTGAAGAGTTTGCAGCCATCCATTGCAGCACTCCAGCTGTGTGAGGCATCCCACCTTGTTTCCATGATGGCAGCTATGCCAGTTTTCCTGCTGCACAATGGCTTCCAGCTCCTCCTGTTCATTGCCTGCATGTAGTGGTGTAGATGCACTTCATTGGGCCATAGAGCACACCACCTTTTTGGGGGGAGAAGGTCTAATTTATATGTGACTGTTCTCAGCTGCTTCAGTGTTTTCTAACACTGATAACCCCACAGCATAGTATGTATTTAAGAAATGAAAGGCTGATCTTGGTTGACTTCAGATTTTTTTGAGCCTTGCATTTTTTGCCTTTTCTGCCTGACCCTAAGGTCCAGAAACTTTATCTTTTTAAAAGAAAAAAAATCATTCTCATTTAGTCACAGGATGCTGGGAGCTAGAGTTTGTGGGAGAATGCTGGTACACTGGTGACACAATCAGAAAACTCAGCAGATCTTCCAGCAGTGTAGCATTTCTCTCAGCTTTCCTCAGCTCTGGGCATGAATACTCAATTTCTCTTAGCCTGAAACCACAGGCCTGGGGCTTTCTTCAGCTGTCTGCAGCACAAGGGCTGGAGCCCAGGGCTCAGCCTCCCCCTCTACCTTGCAGTTGCAATTAGGGAAAGCATCGGCTGTGGGATGGCACCTACCTGGAGAAAAAGACACCAGTGCTGTACCCTTTCCACATTCATTTGCACAGGTGCTGGGGGCCAGTGGCAGTGTGCTCCACTGACCATAGGCATTACCCAGCTGCAGAAGGTTGTATGTTATGAAACAAAAAGGTTTTAATTACAAACCTTGTTGAGGGTTAACCCTGACATGCAGCTAAGCACCACAGAGCTGCTCACTCCCTGCCTCCAAACCTAAGTCCCAGCGGCAAGGAAGAGAGAGAAAAGGAAGAGGAAAATGAGAAAACTTGTGGGTAAAGATAAAAAAACCCCAAATCCTCAAAAAAAGAGTAAAAACAAACTTAAAAAGAAGAGAAGAAACGGAAGAAGAAAGCAAGAAAAACAAGTGACACACAACACCCAGCAAATTCCTGAGCAAAACATAAGTAACCTCCCTAAACCTCATGGAATCTGCCTGGTTATCTCCCCTCCTAACCTGCTGTGCAGCCCCAATATATTCATCAAGGCTGGGGAGCAGAGTAAGAAACAAGAGAAGGCCCTGTTCAGCAACAGGTAAAACACTGGTCTGTTACTGGCACTGTTTTGGTCATAAATCTAAGTCACAGCACCCTACAAGCTCTTATGAAGAAAACTGACTCCAACATAGTTAGGCCCCGTACAATCCTGTCTTTGAAAAGAAAAGGTTAATCCAGGACTGCTGTTAGGAAATGTTACCAATGATTTTAATAGAATTTAGTACCTGCTCCCTATTCTTTTTCATTTGTATAGCTCCTCTGAGCTGCAGGAAAGGATTTGAATAAAAGAAAAGGCAAAGTAAACCCTCATCCTCCTGGGACAAAATGTTCCTGCTGGTTTCCTACAATTTTACTTCAAAGCAAGAATATCGGGAACAGCTACAGCACGGAGTATGATGAACCATGGGTGTACTTAATGTTATTCAACAGAAAATGTGTCAGGAGAAAGTAATCCAGGAATATCAGTCACTGTTGTGCTGGGAAGGGTGAGTCAGATGGGTGCTCAGTGCAATACATCACTCTCTGAGCACTTGCAGGGAGGCTCAAGAAGTGCACGTCACTCCTCGCTCTGCTTGCAGCCATGATTAAACATGAGCTGGTACTGCTGGTTTTTGGTGCCATTGGGTCATATTTCACAGGAAATCCAGAGTCTCTGGAAGAAACACTTGAGTTTGGAGGGAGACCTCCAAACATTGCATTGCATATGCATAAGCATTGCATTTGCAGAGTCTCATTTTGATCTTGACTCAAGATAAGGCTGCCTGATTTGGGAGCAGGTGGGCTCTTTGTTGGTACTATTTTAGTTGTGTGGGGTCTTCTTCAGCAAGTCAGTTCCCAGGATCTTTTTTAAAGCTGTTATTGAATGGTTTTAAAGGACAGAGATGGGGTGCAGGAGATATGTGAACGGTGTTTTGGAGTTTATAAATGTGTGCTGAGCATATCTCTGTGTGTAGGATATGTTCTGTATGATGTGGGGGCAATATCACCATGGACCTTACACAAACTGATGACCCATGATCACAGAATCACAGAATATGCCAAAGTTGGAAGGGACCCACAAGGATGACTGAGTCCAACTCCTGGCCCAGCACAGCACCACCAAGAGGCACACCATGAGCCCAAAAGCATTGTCCAAATGCTGCTGGAATTGTCAGGCTTGGTGCTGTGACCACTTCCCCGGGGAGCCTGGGTGCCCAACCAACTTCTGGGTGAAGAAAATTTTTCTGATACCCAACCTAATCCTCTTCTGACACAACTTCAGGCCAATCCCAGTCACAGGACTCACCCCTTCAGGTTTCACTTACGCCAATGATATCAAATCACTAAGACTGGGACAAAGTCTCAAGCTCCTCTTTTTTGCTCCTTGTGCCGCCTCATTAGTGTAGAAACATTTCAGGTGTGGTACTTTGTAGCCAAGACCTCTTAAAGCAGATTGAGGGATCCCATTAGTGCTCATTCCCCAAGTTCTAGCACACCATCCCAGCACTCATCATGGCAAGCCTGCTGTTTTCCCTTTCTGCCTTCCAAGCTAGTTTAAATTTCTATCAACAAGCTCCATTAGCTCCTGTGCTAGACCTTTTTCCCCTCTGAGAAAGGTGCATCCCATCAGATGTCAGTAGACCAGGTGTTGAGTAGATCCTCCCATGGTCAACAACCCCAAAATTTTTCTGCTGTCACCAACCTTTGAGCCATGCATTGACTTGATGGATCTGCCTATTCCTATAAATATCATTTTTTGTTACTAGAAGAATCGAGGAAATCACTACCTGTGTTCCTGATCCCTCTACCAACAGTCCCAGGCACCTGAAGTCTCTTTTGATTACCCTTGGACTTCCCTTTGTTATTTCATTGCTGCTGGTTTGAGCAAACAATAGCAGATAGTAATCAGAGGGACTGGAGAGTTTTCCAGTGTGTCCCTTTCCTGCAGCCCTGGGAGACAGCAGACTTCCCTGTGAGTGGGGTCCAGTCTGTGTATTGGATTCCTCTTAGAAGGGAGTCTCTTATTACAACCGCCCTTCTTTTCCTCATAACAGAGGAGATTTTGATGTGGGGTACAGGTGATGTTGCTTTAGGGGGGGCTCCACTATCCCAGAAGGACCTTTGCCCACCTCATCTGTTATCTGGCCTTCTAGTTTAAGAGCCTCACACCTATTGCAGGTCACATTCTGTCAAGGAATTTGTCAAATTCTACTTGTCAAATTCTAAGAAGGAGAAGGAACCTTCTTCCTGGTACGTGCAGTGACCTGCTTCCAGCCTTTATCCTCATCAGACCCTTGGCTAACAGCCCTTTAATTGATTCCCCTGCAGGGTTCTAAGCCCATCATGAAGATGCTACAGATGTTTTTCTGCATGGCATTCCTTGAAACTTATTCTTTTTGTAACAATAAGCACAGATAACAATAGAAATTGTACCACAGAGAAGCCCGTGTTTCAGAACATGACCTCCAAAGGAGCAAACCTGATTGAGGAGACTGAATTCCCCCTAAGTGTCACGAAGCTGCATTAACTGTATTTATACACACTTGTGCTCTGCTCCATTCTTCATAGACTGCAAGTCCACAGCTAGGGACACTCACCAGAACCAGTCTCTTCAAGGATTTTCTCATAACAAAGAGAGAGATGGTATTTATTGCTTTTCTAAGAGGAAAAGTGTTTCCCTAATATATACAGTAAGGGATTGCTATACCTCTCTTTCTAAAGAGCATAGACAAGTTTTATGATACTTAAAAGCATTTCTTTTGGTAAACAGGTCCAGAACTACAAAACCCTTCAAAGGCTCTCATGGCAAGATTTCTCTTACCATGCAGGTAGAACAGGAGGTGCCAGAAGCAGATGCTGTGAAAGTTGCAGAGAAGAATCAATGTTTAGTACAGAAGATAGAAAAAGACAGTGACAGAATAAATGAAAATAAATTTGTCTCAACAAACATTTGTCAAGGAGCCTAATTTCTGTGGTATGGACCAAAATTGCTGCTGACATTTTCTGTAATGAAGTTTCTTCTGATTTGCTCAAAGTCTCCATCTGCACTCTGACTCATCCATTTATTCCTGGACTGGGTATGTAAGACAGACCTCCACATCCGCAGGACCCTGGCATCCTTCTGCAAAATGCTCCACCTAGGAAAGGCTGAGGCAGATGGGTACATCCAGACCTGGGGCTGTCCATTTGCCACTGTATAAGAAAGGCCTGACTGAGAAAAATCAGCTTTGTATCCAGATCTTTCCTTCTGCCTTTTTTCTTTTCCTAACATGAAGTGTTGTTTAAACTTTGTTCTGAATACTTAAAACAGTGGTTATGTCTTTTTGGTGGGTTTTTTGGGTTTTTTTTTTTTTTTTTTTTTTTGGCTTTCCTGGCCTGATTTATAGGCAATACAAGTTGTTATAGCTCTATTAAAATCAGAGGAACTATCCCAATTTTCACCTAACGATGCAGATCTGGGGTTTAAAATGCATACTCAGATTGAAAGAGTCCTGTAAAGAAAGTAGCTGTGGGTAATGAGGCAAGGATTTTAGCTAGAGATTTCAGAAATGTATTTATGAGCGTTAGAGCCACATTTCTCATAGCTAGGGAAATAATATCTGTTCTGTTACTTGTTTAATAAAATTATTCTCTGCTTCGGGAGAATTAGCAAGTCACAGTGCATTTAGAAACTGCTGCATTGGTGTTTTGTAAAGTTGAAAAAGGATAACACATTTGACACATTTAGTGGTCCAAAATGTGTGTTGTTTTTGTCTCTGGAAAATATTATATTACCTGTCCTTCTCTGCAGACAATCATTGGCCCGTCAGTGTGAATAATTTGTTTTGCTCTGGAAAATTTCAGCCCCTGCTAGGATTGACTAAGAGGAATTGTTGTTTCAGCAATAATCTCTGTTGATGTGCTGTGTATTAAGCAATAAGCGGCTGTTGAAATTGATTAATCGTTGAAGTGGAGATGAGATTTTAAGGCAATTTCAAATTCTCTTCATTGCACTCATATTTTTTTATTAAATATCTCCTTGTTGTGCTGTTATGTACAAGATGAATAGAACTTTTTTTATAAGACTTCTCAGTGTCATGCATTACTTTCTAAACATTTGGGATGTTTGAAAATCCCAGATATCAGCTGCTCTATTTCCAAGCCTTCACCAAGGAAGGAGAAATGGATAACCTTGCCTTTTAAAACATATTTGTCTGTGGTTTCTTGTGTGACAGCAGACTCTTTTTTCCACTTTGATATATATAGGACGAGGAGAATTGCCAGAGCAGGTCCAACCCAAGGTTGATGAAGGTCAGTCTTCTGTAGCTGGCAGCAGAGAGCACCAGCTGCTTCAAAAGAGCAGACAAGAAGTTCCACAGCTAGTGGCAATTTGAAAATTAACCTTTGGGAAATTTTCTCCCAGCTTCCATGGGTGGAAAATTCATTTATGCCTGGAGGCAAGAAGGTTTGCAGGTCTTGCTTTTCTTTTCTTTCTTATTTTTTTCCCTTTTTCTTTAGGGTTTGCTACTATAATTCTGCCCATTCTTGATACTTGTTTAAAATCTTGGATCATTTTGATTGCTGTGAAGCTCTTGGCCTTGATGATATACTGTGCCAAAGACAGGTGAATTGAAATTGGTGTGAAACACTGTGTCCCTGTATCAGTACAAAATGTCACCTTCCACTCTCAGCAACACTATTGTGGTTCTGACAGTTTGCTTTATCTGTGCCTTGTTAGTTGCAAGGTTTAGGGCCCAGTAGTTTGTTGTTTACTTACTGTTATCCCTGCCCCCTTTTTACCTCTCGGGTCCTTGGAGTGCAAGTTCTTCAAACCAGACCCATCTTTATACAGCACTCATTTCACTGTGCACATCAGCTATTTGCAAAAGAAAAATATGCATCAAAGTCTAGGGGAACTGAACATTATTTACATATTCTGACTCTTATTTGACTAAATGTGAGTAAAACAACAAAAAAATCAAACAAAATTAACACCTCTGTGAATGACATGTGTTAACCATGTCACTTGCTAACAGTGGATACCAAGGCACAAGGTCTTCAGATCAACCAAGGACTGGAGGTACCCTGGAGGAGTCACGAGGCTGAAGTGTTTTGATGGCCACGTCTTATTTCAGGCCTCTGCTCCACCTTTTCTTATTTGTAATATGAATGACCACGAACATGATGGCATATTAAACTCTGTGAGAGTGTTTTATGGTGTCAGAGTCCTTCCATGGCTCTCCTGGAGCTGCTCCTGTTTGCACTGTGCAAGGTGAGAATGGGGCACAGAAGTGCTCTGTTGGCTGGGGAGCATGAGCTGCTTCCCTGCTGCTCCTTATGGCCAATTTCTGAACTGTCCAAACTTAAAGGCTCTAAGAACACCTAAACTTGACATCAATTTATACTTTCACTCAGAGCCCTTCTGAAGAATTTGACTCAAAGGGAACAGAAAGACAAAACAGAGTCTATCTTTATTATGTCTTTGTAGGAGATGAGGGAGGTTTGCAGCAGAGACTGCATAGAAAAGTGTGGGTTTCTTTTGTTTTTGTTTAACTCCTGATCAGGAGTGGAAGTGGGAAGATCTGTTGAGAGAGATGAAAAAGCTCAAGCTCAGCATTAGGTGAAGGATTTTACTGCTCTAATTTGCCATTTCTCTTTGTGAAGAGATACATTTTGATTGTTGCACGGTGCTTTCCTCAGAAGGTGTTTTACAGGAAGTCTGGAGTGCATGGAGCAATTTATGGGTGATAAAGGCCAATCTCTAAACCTGATGGAAACTTCAGTTTATATCATGTGGCCATTACAAACTCAATGCTCAAGTCTCTATGCATCTGAAAAGATATCTGACTTCCTCTACAGTTCAGGAAGGAACCTGTATCTTAAAGCAACTTCTTTTTATGCAGGCACTCTTCATAACAACTTTTACAGCACAGCTTGTCACTGTGTTTAGTTTTGCTGCAGTCCTAATTCTCCTGTGAATGTGGCTTGCACTATAAATAAATATAATGTCTGTCTGTGTGTGTGGAGTGGAGGGATCTGGGTCTCATCACACTTGTGAATTTGTGTGAGATTATAGAGTCTCATAAGGGCAATCATGTTCTAACTGATCTTTAAAGCCAGCTCTAGGGCTATATTAAAATTCAAGGTAAAGCAATTCCAGCCTTTTCACTCCACGTAATCCAATGTGATGTGAAGTAGGGGCACAGTCCTGTAGAAATGGAGTAGCTGAGATTGTTTCCATTCGCTGTTGGCAGCATGGCAGTGATTTATACCAGCTGAAATCAGACTGGGTGACACACCTCACAGAAACATGGCATTTGTGGTTTCAAACTGTGGTGGGGTTTTTTTGTGTTTGTGCCACACTTTTCTGCTTTCAGAGTGCTACTTCGTCAAACCGCAGCCATTTCAGTGCTGGTTTATCAAGTCGTCACGGATTTGTGCTAATCCTTATTTGTCAGAAAGAAACATATTTCTTTTCAGCCCAGGAAAATAATTCAATTGGAAAAAAAAAAAATCATTCCATTGCCACAGTTTATCTGCATGATATACATCATCAGTGCACAGTAGTGGTATCTCAGGAGACCTCAAATGCAGAACCTGTGCTAAGAAGAAAATAAGAGAGCTAATTTTTCTTGTAAGTTACTCTTACTTTTTTCTTCTTTCCATTCTCTGACGAGGGCAGTAGCCTTTCTCTCCACATGCCTGGGGGCGTTATGTGTGCTGGTCTTGCTGGAGGTACCTGTGCTATGAGCACTCTCTGTTCAGGCAGAGACTTGTGCAAGTCCTGAGCACCAGTCAGCCCTTCCAGCACTTCAGCAAGACAGGAATTACAGATGGTACCACAAAGAAGCACAGCTGGGGCCAGCACTCACAAAGAGAGGGCAAATAGTTTGCAGGATGTCATGAACATTTTCAACCTTTTGTATGATGACAGAGTTCTGCCCTCCAAATCTGCCCTTGAATGATTCAAGCAACAGGTGCGATTTCAGATGAATCAGATAATGGGATTAGAACCACTAAATTTCACAAAAAATATTTGCTTTGTATTCCAGATTTTTCTAAGACTGGAGGAACCAAAAAGAGGCAAGCAGTGCTTACAGGGAGGGAAAATGTTGCAGAGGTATTGATTAGGAAAATTTCTATATCCCAGGCCTATTTAATTTCTCTTTGGCCTCTCTGTTTTATCCTGTTAGGTCCTGCACAGTGCTTTATCAGTTTCCTTGGCAGAGTTCTCTCATTCATGGTTATCTGACTCTGCTTCATTTTTATGCCTGTATCGTGGGTTTATTGGATTGGAAAGTTTACTACAAGCCATCCAGGGAGGCTGTCAGCAGTAGAATATCACATTACTGAAGTGAACAGAAATTCAGCTCCTGTACATTTTGATGCTATTTGCTGAACGAAACAGAAACATCCTGAGATATTTCCCAGAAGGAGACAATTTTTCACTCATATATGGTCGTGCTATCAACAGGCAGCTGGCCATTGCTAAAATAATGCCCTCAGCATCATATAAACTCACATAAAACAGGAGTTAAGGATGTGTGAAGCAGCCGGAATATGGCATAGCTCAATGTAGTTTATACCCTGGTCCAAATCTGGCTCTGCTCATGAAAGGGAACATCAGTGCAGACATTATGGATGGATTTTGGGGATCTTGGATTAACCACAGGCTAAAGGTGTAACTAACAATTAACCCCAAACTGCAATCTAAAGTCTTACCCCATTTTCAAATTCTCCATGGAACGTGCTCTCCAAAAAGTAATTTCATCATTACTAAAAATGTTTGTGTTCAGTCTTAGCTTTTGACTACAAATCTGAGCTGAACAAAGAGCTATAAAAGCTTAACTGAAGCAGCCCTCCCTCTTTCAGAATCATTGTTCAGTTTGAAAATTAAGTGTTGGTGCAAAATTTCCTAATTTCATGACTGGAGGAAATGCTGTCTCTCTTTTTAGAAAGAGGGATCCACCTTCTAACCAGAAAGCAGCACAATATATTCAACTGACATTGATTTTGCAGACAGTCTTGCCTTCATGTAGTAAAAAAACACCAGTCACGTTTTTATCATGAGAATAAGCTGGTGCTGTACATGACATTAAATAACACTTCCTGGATGGAACAGTTAGAGAGGTGGAGAAACTAATAACAATTTAGTTCTTTGTCTGGTGAGAAATCAGTTTATTGTATTGACAGACACATAAGGAAACAGGCTGCAGGGTGGTGAAAAGGTAGTCAGGTAGACTGATATTAGAATATGTAACTAGGAATAATGAGATAAGTTAAATAGAGAGACCCTCATAACATGAACATCTTGCACTGCAAAATAGTCTCCCCGAGGATAAGAAGGAACAGTTAGCTTATTAAATGAGTCATTTAATATGATCAGAAAAAAAGTTGGAAAATATGCTGTAGGGAACAATCCTGGAGACGGACTACTAGAAATTACTCTTCATTGCCTGTGATTATCTGCAGTGACATTTTTTTCCTCATATTCAAGATGTGGAAGTGAGGTAAATGGAGATTGTGCCTTTCAGTTGCTCAGTTGCACAAGCTGAAAAAAATGAGTTTGATTTCTTAATGACATTACTTAAGTGAAGAGCACTGACCTTTTCTTTAAAAAGAACAGCAGACATACTTATAAACTGAAAAGACAAGGAATTACCAGCATGTGAGTTTAAGCTCAGGTAGGAAGATCAAACACTGAATTCCAGTGCAGTGACAGGAAGACCCTTCAGACACCTCCAGCAGTAATGTATGTTTAATCAAGGGGGAACAATTTTTTCTCATACAAGTGCTTGGAATTTCTAATTAATTTCTTCAATATTTATTAAAATTGTGGCTAAGGAGTCTGCTTTGTCATCCTTTTTGTTCTTTTCCTACTCTCAAGTATTCGGAGAGGTAACTACTTATTTTGGATGGTTTGGGTTTCTATTAAATGTTATGTATCTCTGATGATGAAGAGTCATTTGTGCATGCAAACAGAATAAATTACACTTCTACCCACCTGATAGAGTCTGTTATGCTGCTAGAATGGTCTACATGGTGGAAATATACTTGATACTTCAGGTTTTTAGTCATTTAAATGCACGAGAATGTTTCTGCTCCTGAAATAAGTGGAATAGTTATTAACTTCAGTTGGCACAGCTTTAGACCTTAAGTCAGGAGAAAGAAACTTAATTCTTCTCCTTTCCCCCGTCACTTTGTGAGAGACTTCAAATTGCTTTGCTGAAAATTTCCTACTTCTACTGACTCCTGTAGATTAAACTCAACAGAAAAAAATGGGACTGAGATATGACCCAAGCAGAAATCCCCTTATTCACCTGGAAATTAAGATAGTTTTTCAATCCACTCAACAGCTGTCTTACAATCTTTACCCTGTGGTTGCTCAGCACACTGTCACACAGCAACAGGCAAAGTAATCCAAGAGTGCTGCAGGAGCTCTGGTCCAGAGGGTGAAATGGGCCCACAGGACCCCTGAGGAAAGCAAATTCTGCTTAGTATCCACTCACTCCTGCTTTGCAGTGAGAAAGAGTGCCTGCCTGTGCGAATTCAGATTTGGCAACTCAGTGATCAGTACCAGCAATGAGGTGTTCCCTCTTTGATTTTGGCTTCAGGACCAGATAAGCAATGTGCCAGACACAGTAGTCAGGTGCTTTTTTTTGCCTGTTAGACACTGCAAGACAAAGCAGCTTTAGTGTGTGCATGGATGTCTATGTATGAATATCCACATACACACACATACAAGTACTGGTTTATCTGCTTGCATACCTAAGGCTTATGAAATAGAAGGCAGATGTCACAGACAGATCAAAAATATTTAACTAGCAAAGCTTTATCAATGCCCATTATCTCTGGATAAAGAAGATGATTGAGATTTAATGCTCTTCTCTTTCTAAGCCTGTGTGAATGGTGGAGACCAATACAATTCAAATTACTGAAGAGAGGTCCTGCTCAAGGACAGGTGTGACTATTTATGAGAGAAATGGGGAGTCAGGTTGGGACTGCTCTAGGGCTGAACAACCTGCTTTTATGCCTGTCAATGCTCTGCTGCATGACCCTTCTGTCCATTAGCTTGCAATGTCTTTGGAGCCAAAGTTAATCCCTCTGGTATATCAGAGACACTTCCCATCTGGGAAGCTCACTGGGGGCCTCTCACTGCTGCTGGGCTGCCAACAGCACTAAGAGCCCTTCAAAGGGCATAAACCGAAATGTTACTCTGACACGTCAGGAGATTAAACTCCTCTCACATTAAATTCCTCTTGCTAATCCTCTGGGATTTTAGGGATGGCCAAGAGCTATTGCCTTATCTTGCCACCTATAAAAATGTGCATGTGCCTGAGAGGAACCAGATGTGTGAGGAAGCTGGGCAATGTCGGCCTCCTGCCCTCCCTCCTCCGCAGCTCTCAGATAACACCGTCCACAGCCCTTCCCTCTGCTCCACGGTCATCATCCCTGCTCTTCCATCCCACCCCACTCCCACCTCTGGTTCCCACACCTAACTTATTAACCCCTATTTTGCTGGGTGTGCAGATGCAGCCTGGCCAACTCTTACCTTGTACACTCTGAAAGAGGTGTGCAGCAAACAAGGGAGCCCTGACATGCAGCCTTAGACAAGAAACAAGTTGCTATTTATAAGTTTCTGCTTTATGGGTATGTATTTCTATCCAGAACCAATTTGGCAATGTCCAGATGGTCTTGCTAAAACACACATAGCTCAAAATGAATCCAAACATCCTGTTGTGGGTATAATGCTCGTGAGCTGCATGCAATTTCTCTCTTCATATGGTTTGATTTGGTCACCCCTGTTGGATCACAAAGGATCCTGAAGCATTTCAGATGTCATTTATGTCCCCCAAACTTATTATTCTTATGATAGCCACCCTTTCATGTCACAAATCCAGCTAAAAAATAATCTTTCCTTTCATTTAAGACGTACTTTGTTTCTCCTTTAAAGCAATATGGGAAAAATGCTTACATGCTGTCAATAAAATCTGTATGTAAGAAGCCATACCATTTTCTTTCTGTTATTTTCATGTTTGGTTAAAGATTAGTCTAATTGTTTTTTATTTACGAACTTTATTTATAAGGAACATTGGTTGACCAACTGATGGCCCAAGTTTTATTCAGAATTTTATCTGGACATTTGTTATACCTGATCATAATTATGTTTTGTCTCTTGGAGAACTAAGGGACTAATCCTGCTTCGATTTAAAAAAACATTATGAACTCATAACAATTGCAGTCTTGCATACACCTGTTTGAATACCATTGTAATTCTGCAAGAGATACTTAGAAGCAGGATAGGTGATCTCTGTGGATAAAGCATTATCATGCTGCAAGTGAAACTGAATATCCAGAATCCTCAGCCAGTGTTTTCAGTGTGAATGGGCAATAATCAGGCTGTGAGACTCACCTTGGGGATGGATTGTAGGACTGTTTTGAACAGAAAGAACTCTCTGGATTAAAAGAGGCTAGAGATTTGGTCTGTGCATAGACCCTCTCCTGCATCCTAATTTTCAGTGTTGGCATTTTTCTACCACTTTGCTTTGATCATTCTGACTAATCTCAGTGTATCTCACCATAGTGAACTAATGGCTTTTCAAGTCCTGACACCCTGGTACATGGTGAGAGCCCCAAAAGGGAGGTGCAATATCACCTCAACAAACCACCTGTCATGTCCCAACATGGGTGAGAGCAGCCTCAACACAAACTACAGCTAAACCACTCCTGCCTCCCGTTCTCCCAGGGCAGCTCTGGCAGCTGGTACCCAGCAGGAGCTGTGCTGGGAGCTTCAGCACCCCGCAGGGAGTGGGTGTGTGGGGCTCAGGACTGCAGCAGGGCAGAGGGAGCTGCTGTGCAAATCTCCTCATTTTCTTGTTCTTTGGCCCCAAAAGTTTGTGTCTGCCCACATTTGACACTGGAGAGGTGTTGCAGTGCCTTTTTTAAGCGTGGCACGGCGTAGCAATCCGCAACCCTTCCCGCAGGGCCCCGCAGCCCGGCGGTGATAAAGGAGGTGAGGGGCAGTCCTCGCATGGGGTTCCACAGA
>VZRO01006666.1:1225-12403 GCA_013397915.1 Daphoenositta chrysoptera
GAGAAGAGAAGAGAAGAGAAGAGAAGAGAAGAGAAGAGAAGAGAAGAGAAGAGAAGAGAAGAGAAGAGAAGAGAAGAGAAGAGAAGAGAAGAGAAGAGAAGAGAAGAGAAGAGAAGAGAAGAGAAGAGAAGAGAAGAGAAGAGAAGAGAAGAGAAGAGAAGAGAAGAGAAGAGAAGAGAAGAGAAGAGAAGAGAAGAGAAGAGAAGAGAAGAGAAGAGAAGAGAAGAGAAGAGAAGAGAAGAGAAGAGAAGAGAAGAGAAGAGAAGAGAAGAGAAGAGAAGAGAAGAGAAGAGAAGAGAAGAGAAGAGAAGAGAAGAGAAGAGAAGAGAAGAGAAGAGAAGAGAAGAGAAGAGAAGAGAAGAGAAGAGAAGAGAAGAGAAGAGAAGAGAAGAGAAGAGAAGAGAAGAGAAGAGAAGAGAAGAGAAGAGAAGAGAAGAGAAGAGAAGAGAAGAGAAGAGAAGAGAAGAGAAGAGAAGAGAAGAGAAGAGAAGAGAAGAGAAGAGAAGAGAAGAGAAGAGAAGAGAAGAGAAGAGAAGAGAAGAGAAGAGAAGAGAAGAGAAGAGAAGAGAAGAGAAGAGAAGAGAAGAGAAGAGAAGAGAAGAGAAGAGAAGAGAAGAGAAGAGAAGAGAAGAGAAGAGAAGAGAAGAGAAGAGGTGAGGGTAAGTTTAGGGACGATAAACACTTACAGGTACAGTGGTGTGTCACTGTAACAAGTGCTCAGGGAGCTGATGGCGTCCCCATCTGCAGAGATCTTCAAGATTTGGTTAGACAGAGGCACGCCCAACCAAATGAGAGTTGGCCATAGCCCTGTTTCAGGTAGGAGGCTGAACTACACAGCCACCAAGATCCCCTCCAGGCTGGCATTTCCATGATTCTGCAGGACTGCTCAAACCCACATATGGCCCCAGCCTGGGAGAGGTGGTCAGGTCATCTCCCTTTCCCTTTGATAGTCAGTTCAACTCTGCAAACAGCTGCCAAGAAAAAAGTTTCTCTCCATCTTTCACCATCTGCCCAGGTGCTTATATGAAATTGGTGAGACATACATCTAGGCTTAGAATGGCAAAAAGGGAGACACCAGGAATTATCCAACACTTTTGCTGAAATCTTGGGGCTTGCAAGTGAGAATAAGTCAAACTCGTCAAGCCAGTTGAAACAAGGTCTGATCCAGAAGGTAGGGGTCATGAGCTCTGATCCTGGAAGCCAGGCCTGCCTATGTGTTTTGCTTCCCAGAACATCCTGATAAAATGCAGAATATAGCCATTGGGAATACAATACTGCTGCTCAGACCTCCCTTGTCCTAGGGCAGTCCTTGCTCATGAAGCAGCAGAATTCCTTCTGATTAGGTTGCTGACATAGGTGTCCTGGCAAATCTTCCTGCAGCAATGTAAGATGTGGCTGTGAGTACCTGCTTCACATCTCTGCTGTAGCTTTATTTCACTTCCTAGAGCTGAGTTGGAGGGAAGGGGACATGTAGGGAACCTAATATAATTTCTGGGTGGTTCTCATCAAGTGGCACCTTAACATTCTTGAGAACATGAAGTAACGAATTGGAGATTTTCCTTCTCAAGGCAGATGAGATCATGATAGTTGGAGGAACTTCAGCAGAAGTCTCCAAGGGCTAGAATGGCAAAGTTATGTGAAGATGCAAAAAGGGGCTTTGTGGATTCTTCAGATGGGTCTCTCCACCTTGGTGACCTCTCCTGCAGCTGAGCTCAATGGAATGAGGAATCTGCAGAGCAGAGCCTGATGCCGTTCCAGTAGCTGGTTTCTGTTTGCAGGAAGGAAGCTGCTTGGCTCTGTGCAGTAAGTAGGCAGTCCAGCTCCATACATGTGGTCCCCCCAGCAAAGGATAATGCTTTGGGCAAGGTGGGGGTGAAGAATCCAAACAGAAAACCTCCCTTGAGTTTCCCCTTCCTTCCTCCAACCCTGTTTGGTAGTTTTTTATAGCAGGGGCAATTTGACTCCCAGACAGAGGCAGCTCACAAAATATGAGTAAGTCTCAGGGGGGCAACACAAAGGCCCTTTGTGCTGTACACTGTGGAGTTAATCATCAGTCACTTTTTTCTACCACCAGTCTCTATAGTCAGTTCCACACAATGCGATTATACCTCATCAAAGTTAATTTACCAAGCTGTTTAAATGCCTGTACAGTACAGTGAGCCTCCCACCACTAGCATCTTTTTCAGCTGCTCCCCTGATGAGGATGCTTCAGGCTGGGTGGTCCCAGCAACACCCTGCAGCATTTTTCAGTCTTGTCAGCAGCCTGGAATAGGGTCCTTTCTTCTGGGATTTTGGCTTCATTTCCCAGCCCCAGTTACAGGAGTCCTGTGGAAAATTATTTGAAGGACAAGAAGCAGCTCTGATAATGGAAAACGTCTGTGAGGGATTGGAACATTGGCTTGTAATCCTTGGACAAAACTGCCTCATTCAGAAAAATGGGGGGGGCGGGGAGGGGAAAGCATGCAGAACAAAGATCTTATTTCACTTCGTGAAATGAGCACGTGATGTTTTCTCTGGAATGCCTCACTGACAGACAGGCCCAAATTTTCCAGGGATCATGTCTTTTATTTAAGCTCAGACAAGGCCATAAATGGCTGTGAAAAGTATGTAAAATCGCATCTTATGTTAATTTGTCATTTCCAGGCTCCGCAATAACTCAGAGCCATGCCATTCCCAGGTTTGCATTTCCTGGGGAGTGGGATGGTGGAAAAGGCCTCTAAAAGCCTTGCCCCAGAGCCTCTGGACAGATGTTGTGTGCATCATGTACAGATTTGCATGGGCACAGAGTTACAAAGCATGGCTCCATCCAGACCTGCCTGCATCACCTGGCCATAAAGTTTCTCCCAGCAAACAGGGATAGGTACCCACAGGAGCCAAAACTGCAAAGCCAGATATTTTGCCTGGAGCAGATGACCTCATACCTTGCTAAAGGAAGATAGAGGCAAGCTTGTAAAAGATACTGGAGATCTGGGTTCAGTGGACAGATTTTATTCAGCATTTTGGTCTGTACCAATGCTATGTTAAACAGCCATACCTCTTGCTGTGGGAAGTCATGGATACAGACATTTAAAAACAGTCAAAAGTTGAGATCCAGTGAACACACTCCTTTTCTAAAGGTGGGACTGTGGTAGTGTTAAAGTCAATGAATTTGTGGGTGCTGGTTGTCCAGACGGGATGTGGGAAGATGGCACACTTCCACCATGAATTTATACCCTCCCTCAGCCTTTCAGAGCCAGGCAGGCCCCTCCAAATCTGTGCCATTCAGCTGGAACCCGGCCCCCTTTCCAAGCCCTCTGATGGTGCTTTCATCCTTAATTTTTGCTTATGGCTTGCTTGGCTCATCACCTCCACTCTGTTGTTCTGCCAGAAATATGTCTCTCACCTCCTTTGCCTTGCTTTCCGACCAAGTTCAGTGGTCACTGCAGTGCTGCACTGGCCCAGAGGAGTGAGTATGTAATTAGAGCTTGCCCATCCAGCTCTCCCAGTTTCCATTCTCCTGGGACAACTCACTCTGTTTGTAATCACAACTCCTTATCCACTTTGCCTCGTATCACTAACATTTCCAGTTGAAAAGTTTTCTCTCACAGGTTGAAAGCAGTGACCTTTTCCTTTGGATTGGCTTTGTTTACAGCTATTTATCCTCTTCTTACTTGTAAAAGGTCTGGCATAAATCCTGACCCACTGGGTCAGCTTGGCTGCAGCAATTAAAGGCCAACATGTTCAAATATGGATGTCTAAGGTCAGACATTTTATCCATACTTACCACCTAATGCAACAACCATGTTTTCAGGTGCTCAGCAACTGCACTTGCCAGCCCCTGTAGTGGGGCTGAGGGTGCTTAGCATCTCCTAGGGAATTATAGCTCTGGTTAAAGACAGGCATTGCATCTCTGCATGAAAAAACTAAAACTCCTTGGTTTCCACTGTGTAGCCTAGGGCTGGGAGGGGAATATATGATTTCATAGCATTGCTAAGCAATGACAAGAGCTAATCTCTAGGGTGAGCTGTGTTTACTAGCACATTACACATTTTCTTGCTTAGCAGCATAATTTCTCATTTTATAAGAGTCCCTGAACTCATGTTTATGTTTTAGGTCAGCTGTCCAAACTTACATGGCCAAATCCCAAGCTTTCTCATATACACCACCAGAACAGACATCCGGAATCTGTGAACAGAATATAGCAGCAGTCTGTAGTTGAAAAAGGCTGTGTCGACCTTTCCTTCAGGTCTCACAGACCCCTGGTGACTCACAGAGCTGCTGTTCCACACCCAGTCCCCACTGACCCAGGCACGATTCACATAGCTCAAACACATTTTGGGCAGCAAATTCCTGAACGCCTTCTAGCAAGTATCCCAGGCTCTGCCATGGGCTGGGACAAATTGCTATGTGTGTGTGTGTGATCATGTTCTATGCTAGCAGGTTGCCCATCATTAGAGCATAAAAAATGGCTAGCAAAATTATTCAGAGTGGGTGGGAGAACCTGAGAACCCCTGTATTCTGAACCACAGAAGTTCCCAGTCACAGAAGTGACTGGTGCAGTCCATGAGTTTTTTGTATATGTATATTGTAAGGGTAAAGAGAAGGTAGTTACAAGACCTGAGTTTGAGATGTACTCTGGCAGTCCTGTAGCATTGCTCAGAGACAGGACCTGCTGCTGTGGCAATTGTTGGAATGGATGGGTGGCATCTTGGGGTGCACTCAGTTTCTACTATCACACAGCTGTGAACAGATTATGCAGATTAGGAGACATCCCTAGACAGAGCTGCTCGGTGGAGGGTCACCTCAGCGGTCTCTGAGCTCCCACATCTTGTAGATGGATTGTCTGGTGTTAAGGCACACAAAAGCCTCTACACAAAATCTTCCCACACCTCAGTAGCTTCATTAGCTCTGTGTCCTTGCCCTCCCCAAGAAGGGGCTGGCTGCACATACCCCAGCACCTCCTGTGAAGTTCATATTCATCCTTAAAATGCCCACTGGCTCTTCCAGCACTGGGCGCTCTGACTTGGTAGCCAAGATCTATAGGTCCCACAGCCAAGCCACAAGCAATGAGCTTTGGCTGCTGAAGAGAGAGTGCTTGTTTCTTTACAGCAGGGTGGCAGGTGCTAGCACACCTCCTGGAATTTTTTCTGGAGTTTTCATTCAAATGTTAAACTTGCCCCTGTGTGACAGCAGCAATTGAGAGGTGAGACAAGTGAGTGGCATGTGTTTTGTTGCGATATAATTGATAGATTATAATGGCCTGTGCCTGAGCTCAAGACATCCTGGGTTGATTTCCTGCTACATTCATGAGCACAAACCCCCTGCTGTTTCAGCTAATGGAGAAAGTGCTCTTAATTGTGTGAATCAGGATTTGCTGGTGGCAGATAACCGCTCACTCCGCAGCAGTAGCTTGCTGGGGATAGGGCGCCTGGGTTATTGTATGGAATATGGCAAGGCCAAGTACATCTTTGTAGCTCAATGATGCAGAAAGACAAAGTACCTGAAATTTCAGCCAGCCACAGAAGAGCCCTGGGTTTGACTCTATGCTCTGCCAGAAATGACCTTAGCAACTCCTCAGTGAATGTGTCTGCAAAATGAGAGAGATAGTGGGGAAGTGGAAGGCAATGATGATTATTTCCTCACTTTTGGAGAATAGTATCATATGTAGCAGTTTGTGCTGTGAAGTGCATGTGACATTAGCAGGTGTGAAGTCAAGCTGGGACTCTGCCTTGCAGTGTTTCTCCATGGCAGTGCACACCTGCATCCTGCTTTGTGATGTAGCATTACACATGAGGAAATCCATATTATGCGTTGGACGGGCCCATTCAGCTGCCTGTACAATGGACAACTCACCTTATCTTGATACCAGTCACAAGACTTAATTTGCTAGGCTTCTGCAGTTGCCTGTTGCATTATCAAACCCTCTCTGAGGGGCTTTTGGGGTCAGACTCAAATCCAACAAACAGGCAGAAGCACATAGGCTAGGACCCCACAAAATAACTGTGGGTACAGATATCTTGCAAGTGATTGCCTCATTTGGATGGAATAAGGGTTTTGCTCATCTAAGTGATAAGCCACATCTCCTCTGCACCAGGATGGATATGCCAGGCAGTCTCTATGAGCCAGTCTCTGCGACCAGTCATCATCTACACAATGGTGGAAGCACACATCTGGCAGCTGGGATAGCTCTTACTCCCCATCAGGCTGGGGGGGCAGCCTTTGGGTAGTGGATGCCATCGGACTGCCTGGGAACACTGTTTCCTTCATGCCAGCTGTTGCTCCGGATGCATGAGATGTGTTCTTTGTACATAAGGAATCACAGTAATTCCCTCAGGTTCATATCTCCATTATACAGCTAGTGGACTTGTCTGTTCTGAGGTGTTTGGCCATGGAGAAGCAGCATCCTAGGGAGCATTTTCAGGGAATTGTATCAAACTGCTTCCTTTGTGAGAGTGCTTTTAGTTTGAAGGTTGTGCCAAACATAAAGGACCAAATAAGTTCATTGAATAATTCAAGTTGGAAGAGACCTCAGTCTATCCTCCTGCTCCAAACAGGGTCTCTTCTCCAGGCTGAACAAGACTTGTGCCCTCAGCCTCTTTACAAAGGGCATGTGCAGGAGCAGAGTCAAAAACAAGAGTACTTCACTTACCTGTGCTGCATCCTGGCCTGGCAGCAGTGGAGTGAACTGGCACGAGGAACATGCTGGGACAGACACATGCCACACTACTGAGGACAGACTGACTGTTTCCACACTGAGGTGTTGACACAGATTTTTCTTTCTTACACCATGACTTGGATCCAAGTGTAGTTCAAGCCTCTGAAGTACTGTGGACATCAAGGTAGCCTTAGCCAGCCTGTGGCAAATGCAGAGTGGACATGGTTACGCTGACTGGACACAGGTGCAGTTCTGTGCCCACTCCTGATGGGCATGGCTTACCTGGTTTATCGCACCTGGGTGCTGGGGTTGGATGAATTCTGTGAGGAAATGGTGTCTTTGGGAGCTTGTCTTAGACTAGAAAAGCTCACCTTGAATTAGGGATACCACGCATAAAGTTTAAGGGCCAAGTTGTCAAAGTATTTAGGCACTTTACTGCTCTAGCTAATGGAATATTCAAAAGTCCATCAAATGCATTAACCATTAGAGAATGCATTTTATACAGACCACATAGCCTGCTAATGCCAGACTTGTATGCCCTTTGGTCAGTAAAGTCTCCAGCACAACCTGCAAAATAAAGACATCTGCTAGGGGAGAAAAGAGGGGAAGGTATAGCACTTTATTACATCAGGTCTGAAATAGAGCTTTAAGGAATAATGATCAGTACAAATGCTGCAGCTGGAGCAGGAGCAAGAAATGAGGAAAGCACAATGAGAAAGAAAATTACAAGAGCAAGGGAATGAAGCAAAAAACAAAGCCAGAAGAATAGGGAAAAAAAAAATCTGTATTTAAGAAAGTGCAGTCTGCAAAGTAACCAAACTCCAGAAATGTAGTTACGGACTTGAGTCAACGCTGCCAGGTCAGGGGGACACCTGGAGAATGCTGCTGCAGGCCTGAGTTCTCAAAGAAGGTGGTAAGGTGTCCGTGTGATCCATGTGTTAAAGTTCTGGGGACCCTCACATTGGCCTTGAGGTCATCCTAGAGTTCACTTGGGTCCAATGCCCACATCTTTGAGGGTATAACCCTGCTCCAGGCTTCCCCTCATGTCTTGCAGTCCTAGCCTATGTCTGCTGTGAAAACCCAGGCATCCCTTGGCCGTTCCTCAGGTGCTGGCAGTCTGGTCCATGAGGAGTCACTGCTCTCATAGACAACACAGATGTCTCTGGTGCCACACGAGCTGAGCCTTCTCAGCTACCACCTTAATAGATTTGCTACTCAAAAAGAATACCCTGCCTCTTAATTTCACCAAATAATATTTCTGCAAATTTCCTGATCTTCAGTGGGACAGACTATTGTCCCATCGCTGAGGCCTCTTGCCAAACAACTTGGTTTCTTGAATTGTATCCTAAAACACAGTGCAGACAGGGCAATCACTGACTTCATCACAACACTGTGTGCACAACCCCATCCCTCAGCGCAGATGTTTCATATGGCAAGGGAAACGGGGAGACATGAAGGATGAGGGTGGTGGATAGGAGTGAGGTAATGTGGAGAGGGTGATATCATGGTATAGCCACAAGGGCTGGGTGAGTGAGGGCTTCAGAAGTAATTTTTGGCATGTTTAGCCTCATTTCCCTGGGAAACAAGGCTTACAGTAACACTGGGTGTATATGTGTACACATGCTGTAATAAGGGAGAGGCTGAGGCTTCAGAGTAACCCTCATGAGGCTCCAGACATCCAGGGGAGTGATCTTGACAGTGCCCCAAGAACGGAGAAAGCCTCAGTTGAAGCCTGCATTTTATTAAACACAGGAGAATGTATCCACCCATAAGATGTGCACTTGCATGAGTCCAGGCTTCCCTTGCTCTGCTTCTCAGGCAACAACTTGTTACTGAATTTCAGTTTTGCAGCCACTTGGGCATAAGTATGTATCTCAAAATTTGCAATCCCATATGTATAACTAAATGTTTGTTTTAGAAATACCAATGACTGGAAAGCAAGTGTCAGCAGAAATGAAATACTGGTATATGTAATAGAAAAACATCTTCTCTGTAGAGCAATGATTCCCAATTTCTTTGGCCCACCAGAGCATTGAAACCTTCAAAATTTCAGGGAAGCATCGTTCACCCTTATAATGAAGCTTTTAGCTGAAAGCATTTTTATGATACTACTTTGGTTGTGTAGCCAGCAATGATGAATTACCTTATCCATTATGGCCACAGCTTGAAAACACAACTGTAAATGCGTTCGCTTTCCCCTTATTCTAGTGCTTCTGATTCAAGCTGCATATTTTGGGTCCATCACTAAAGAGCAAAGATTCCCATCAGATTTATTTATCATGCACTGAGGTTGTACATACTGTTCCTTCTTAGTTTACAGTTTTAAGTGGTGAAAGTTTGGAATAAAAGTGAAAAGTTTGTCAGATACCATGTAATTGGTTATAAAATGTGTGCCTTTGTACACAGCAATAAGGCTCTGGTGTCTGCACTGAGATTGTTTTGTGCTGCCTGTGATGGAAGAGATAACACACCTTTTCCCTGCCTCGGTAAGGTTCCTGACATGGCAGACACCCTCACTCTCACAAACAGCTCTGGCTCCATCACCACCCTCACCTTTCCAGCAAAGGGCTAAGGACTGTTCCTGCCCAGTGTGCCAGAGACAGACCTCTCTGCACACAGAAGTTTTACCTGATTTAAACGGGTAGCTGTACAAATGCCTCTCTCCACTCGTGGGTGCTTGTCTTGTGGTCACCTTTTCTGACGCTTGTATGAGAGATGTTTTTTGGTTTTTACTTCTACGCATTTCCACATGATATAAACTAACTTGTAGAAATACATTTTCATGTACCTGAATGTTAACACAGAATGGGAGATTTAATCCTTTCCCTTCTGTTCCATATTTAGTCCTTTGAGTACACAGAAGAAAAACCCATGCTCATGGTGACCTACATAATCCAGTGCACTGCCTAATCACACTTACATGAGGTGGCTGCCCATGGTATCAGGGAGGGAATGAGGGCACTGGGAGACCCCTGCTAGTGCTCTGTTCTGAAGAGTGATATGAGTCACTTTTACTGTATGGAAATAGAGATCCTCCTCACATAGCACAGGTTCCACAGAGCTGAGTGTCAAGGGGACAGAAATTGATGAATCTTTTAAAATGGATTTATCATTTGCCATTTGTTTTTTTTTCCTTATCATGGCACTCACTTCAGGGTGACTCAGGGTGAGCTGCTGCAAACTAGAGGTCAACTGATTTCAGCCATAGCTATGCCTGTGCTGTATCATGAGGCAGGGTAATCAACGACTCCAAAACAAAGAGGTACATCATAAAAGGTGAGTTAAAAAAAACCAAAACCAAACAATGAAAAGCACATTGCTCAGCATCAGTAGTGAAATAATTAGACATCTCTTCAGGACGGATTTATAGGCTAGTACCATTCACAGACAGAAGCAGTACTTGCTGGGGAGGGTGCTTTATAAATGCAAAATTAGTAACAGTAGTCCTAAAAACAAAACTGAATAAGGAAGCAGAGCCTGAGGAAGCACAGAAAAATGGCACAGCTGCCATGAACAGACCAGATGTGGGCTGATCTTGGGTAACTCTTCCCAGAGTTTTCTCCTGCCAGCACAATGCTGGAATACTCTCTGGTCTTTGTGAATGAGGAGGGTACACATGCCAGCATCTCCCTTGGTGCCTGCCTGCATTGAGGGCACAGTATAAAGCAGGAAAAGGAGACAGTTTATGGGCATGCTTGGTCAGAGTGAGAGGGTATTTTAAAGCCAGGGGTGTCATTTTTGGTTACCACAAACCTCAAAACTCGAGAAAATGCCCTTGACAACTGGTGTCGTAGTGTTGCTTGCTGTGACAGAGATCTCTGTATGTGCCCAGGGCAGTGGGTCTCTTTGTATTGCCAGATCCTTCCTTCTAGCTGCTGGAGGCTACTGAAATTCAGAGATGAAGAGATAGAACAAGAAGATTGTAAGTATCACACACAAATGAGCACCACCAGGCATTTCAGGTGGGATTTTGAGCCCCTGTACCTGGTGCGAAGCCCTGGCTGCCTGTTTTGCTCAGCGTATGTTTGGATCCCCACACATATGGGTCTAAACCCTTATTTTTAAACCTGCCCGCATCCTGACATGAATGATACCTGCAGCTGTGGCCAGCACTTCAGTGGCCTCAGAGACGCAGCGTGGGGGGTACACAGTGGGTCGAGTCGGTGAGCGACTCCGCATGTGGAGAAGCCACCTCGTGCCTCAGTTTCCCTATTTTTGTGACAGTGTGGAGGGCGACTGCGACTCCTGGGCGGGATGCTCTTGGCCTGGCTGGCGGACACATCCGCGCCCCGGCCCGAGTGTCGCCGCTCCTCCTGACCCCTCCCGGTGCAGGGCTTGGGGAGCCTCCCCGGACCCGCGTTCTGCCCGGCGAGGGCGCGAAGCCGGGCGGTGCGGGGCGGCAACCGAGTCCCCGGGACGCCCCTCAGCCTCAGGCTGCCTTCAGAGGCCGCCGAGGTCCCCGTGGGGCGCCGAGGGGCCGCCGGCGGGAGGGACGGGGCACCGCCGAGGGCCGGCGCGGCGCGGGCGGGGGCCGGGGAGGAGTC